>CACRXK020006858.1:0-22103 GCA_902702795.2 Paramuricea clavata | reverse complement strand
CCCCGAAAACATATTGAAATTTAGTGTTCCAAGGGGTGAATTCTTCTCTTTGGGGCACTTACTAAAGTCGATCTTTCTCATCAGCCAAAATACAACATTTTTGAAAATACGCGGAGTGATTTTAACTAGAGAATACTTATGATTTATATGTGGTTTACAGGTATAAACTGGCCGTTGAGAAAGATCGTGAGTCTATTTTTACGACCATATGAAAACCAGGCATTCCAGGTTTAAGAGCATGCATGGCAGGAATATATGCCCAGTAAAAACTACCTTACGTTTTTTTCGCAGAAATGAGACCTACACCGGCGTGTCGGAAGTATCAATTATATATTATATGCAAATCCAATTCCATCGTGCTTTTCGCGCTGAGAGGCCGAGGTTTTGGGGTTTTCACTTTATGAAAGGACAATCTTAATTGAATTAGCTGTATAATATTTGGTTAATTGGTTAATTGGTTTCATGTTTCGTATCTGAATATCATTCAACTGAAGAGTGAGAATCCATCTCTCAAAAGTTTAAATAAACATTGATTAATAATGGGCAATTTGCATACCAAGCCAGTCAGGGTTAGCCTAACCCTAACCCTTCCCTCGTTTATGTGGTATGGGACTGCCCGCAGGCTAGTCAGGGTCTACTGTACAGATCCAATTATACAAGAGCTGAAAGGTTTGTGAGTTTCGGCAGCCTGGTGGGATAACGCCACCTGAATTTACATTTTACAACAAATCCCCCATTTCAACATAAATTTGGCTGCTTGTCTTTGCCTTTTTGGGGTTAAAATTTCAAACAGATTGTCTTTTCTTCCGTAGCTTGTTTCGAGTTAACATCCAGCCTCCAGATGTCATCGATTCGAGAAATAATTCAAGGTCGACTGTTGACAATAATACATGTATATTTAAATGTGTATTAGTTTACATTTAAAAATGTTCGATTGAGTTCAATAGACCTTTCTTATATTGACGTTAAACGCGGGACCGAAAGGGTATATGAATGGGGAGCCTTTTCTTTTTTTCATGGGTGCCAAAACGCGACATTCCATAGCGCACGTGTCTTAAAATCCGTCATGAGTCTGAGCTAGTGGAAAAACTGGAAAATCCACCATTAGTCCCCTTACAGAATCGATAGGCACACAGACGAACCTGTATTAAGCGGTCACTTGGTGCCCGCTTAATACTAGGTTTAATACAGTTACACAACAATGAAAAAATATGTTTGGGGTTGTGCGTCGACTCAACAGAGGTATTAAAGCGGTTTAACAAAGGTCACTTCAATAGCATTTACATTATGAAATTTTCGGGACTTTGCCAAATGATCGCTTAAAAGAAAGGGTGACCGCTTAATACAAGTTCAACTGTATATATGAAAGCATGCATAACAAACATTACCTGTGGAAATATGCCAATTACACAAACAGACAAACAGTCTTCTTTGGACAAAAACGCCAACTGATCTTCTTAGAGACTTGTAAGGCTATATATCACAGCATGCATTCATGTACCAGCCAATGATTTCACGCAAATGAGGTAATTAAGTTCATGTGCTAGGTGATATGAAATAATAAATTGTTGCGCAAATGATTACGTCAATGATGGGTGCACCATTCTTGCAGCCACCAAAATCACAGGTAACCATTATTTATGAATATAGAATTCAATACTATCATTACTACAAATAGTGGTGTCTTAAACAAAATGAGAATGTTATTAAAGATGTTAAAATAATACAATTAATCTGGGAATAAAAGAGACTTGTACGTTTGGGCCCATGTGGGCGTATGAGGAAGTCTTTTTCATAATATGCTATATGCTTCATGCATTGACCAGTCACAATGGCGCAAAATATCTGCTATTGATGTGAAATGTGGATTTTTTGGAAGTAGAAACGCTTGCGTAGTCAAGCATAATAGTTCGAAAGAAGCAAATTGTGTGTTGCTATGGTAACAATGTGGCCTAACCTAAGCGACAGCAGATATAAAAGATCACATTTTAGAAAATGTCAAAACAACGCGAAATTTGAGTATTGTTTACATCAGAGGGCTCTCTAACTTTTCGAGACTTATAATAAACTTCTGATTTTACACCCTCTCCTTCCCGCGCTTTAGAGCCGGCCCTGTACGCACTAAGAATACTCGTTGAGTGACATTCAGGGGGGGAAGGGGTCTAATTAGTCAGGGGCGATTATTAGGTCATTATTTCCCTCTCAAACTTTAAAGATTATCACTAGTTTACAGCCCCACCCAACGGTGTCTACTCTACGGCCGGCCCTGACATTGTAGAACATATACATACAGCTATTTCAATTAAGGTTGTCCACGACTTGCTAAGCATCCTGGAATGGAATGTATACTAAAACGATCAAATAATCAATACACCCTTTAGATAATTACGTCACAAACTCGTCCTTGGCCCGCGAGTATCGTTTTCATGAATCGCGAGCGAATAGCCTTTCGTCTCGAATCATGACAGCGAGGCTCCTGGCCAAGTATGTCGTGACGTAATTATTGAAATGGTGCATGTACACTAATTCTCCGATTCGAGTTCACGTTATCGATTTTTCATCTTCATATTTGACTAAAATGGACCCCAGATTGGACCCCAATATTCAAAATGATCCAACTGAATATAAACTATAAAGATAGAAGGCATTTTAGAGCCTACGTTGAACAATCAGGTGTCATTAGAAAGTTTAAGCTTCGCGTTATCGGTCAAACGGCAAAGGCCAAGCAAAGAAACATTTTACAGTATCAGGCAATAAAGAATAAGTGAACTTGCTGTTTTAAAACTGAAATAGAAAATGATTTATTGGCTTGCATTTTAAAAATATTCACAATGATCTTAACTGAATATAAATGACTATAGATAGAAGGCATTTTAGAGCCTACGTTGAACAATTAGATGTCATTAGAGAGTTTAAATATACGGCACGCCAGGCAAAGAAAATTTTTACAGTATCGGGCAATAAAGAATAAGCTAGTGAACTTGCTGTTTTAAAACTGAAATACATAATTATACTCTTTCGACGCAAGAAAGAAAATATGAAACGAAAACGTTCAACGAAAATTTTGCCAAGAAAGTTCGAACCAGCCGTTTGCCGTTCCCGGAAACGTGAAGCTTAATCTTAATTAATTCATCTAATGAATGTGCTACAATCAAAGATTGTTCAAAACGTTGGGCAATTGTAAAGGAACAGAAACTTTGTTTCAATTGTTTGGGTCACCACAAATCCTCAGCATGCCTGTCAAAGTTTCGCTGTCGCTCATGTAAGGGAAAACACCATACCTGTCTCTGTAATGAAGGTCAGCCAAAACCTGAAATACCCTCACCAGCTGCAAACGTTACTGGGAACACCTCGGGTACTGTTGTCCACACCACTATGACCCCTATTGCCCCCCTAACTAATCCCACCCACACGGAAACCTTGCTCAAAACAGCCATAGCAACAGTTGGTAATCAGACCACCTACTGTGAAGCAAACATTCTCTTTGACGAAGGAGCACAAAGATCATTCATTACCAAAGATTTAGCAACCCGCTTGCAACTACAACCCACAGAAAGAGAATTTATCAGTATATCTGGCTTTGGTGCTCAAACTTCAGCTGCAAGGTCCCTCGAGTCCACCATCATCAACCTTAAGACCATTACCAATGATGAAATCCCACTACGCGTACTAATTGTTGAACGAATAGCAACACCACTTCAACTTCGTTCACATCACCATATCAACAACATCCCACATCTGAAGAACCTTCAACTTGCACACCCTGTAACAAATGATGAAAGTTTTGAAATTTCCCTCCTCGTTGGAGCCGACCAATACTGGGACATCATCGAAGACCAAGTCATCCGTGGAAATGGGCCTACTGCCATGAAATCCAAAGTTGGTTATCTACTATCAGGTCCGCTAAAAACTGACCAACCAGTACATTCGATTGCAAATTTTCTCCAGATATCCTCAGATGAGTACGACCTACAACGATTTTGGTCTCTAGAGTCATTGGGAATAACACCACCAACTGAAAATGATCCTCATAAACAATTTCTCGAACAGTATCAACAATCATTCACCAGCCGTGACACGAATGGCAGTTACATAGCAGGATTTCCGTGGAAACCAGAACACCCACCTCTCCAATCTAACTACACGGTATGCGAAAGGAGAACAAGATCGATGGCACGTCGCCTCAAACAAACACCGGAACTGCTCCAGACATATAGTAATATCATCACCGAGTATGAAAGTCGTGGATTTATAGAGAAAGTTCAAACAACTCAACACTCAGATAAAGCTCATTATATTCCCGAACAAAAGGAATCGCGGGTGGTGGTTACATGCCCTTGACACTGGGTTAAGCCTGAAACGGAAGGACAAGGGTAGTCAAGGGTAAGTTATTGTATTGAGTTATGGTTTTAATAGGACTCTCAACTGCAAGGAGGCGCTCTTATTTTACTCCTCTTCCCCACTCTAAAATTTATATTTTGAACAAATCAACAAATTTAACATCCTTCTGCTGAGATAATGTTTATGTTTGTTTATGTATACATGTTGTAACATATATTTCCCCGCATTTATGTAATCTATACGTATGAATTTTAAATTATAAATATAGTATGGTATGGTAAACATACAATAAAAAACTCATAATCAGAATCAAGTCACATTGAAATGAGACCGCGCGATTTCTTAAACAGTGCACATCAGGATAGCTACGCTTTGGCTCGAAAAAAATCGCATTAAAATGCCGCACTAGTGGCAGTGCGCAAATAATGCATGATGGTCGGGACGGCTCCGGCGCCAGCTATATTTGCGCATTAGCATTAGCATCATTAGGACAGAGACGCGAATCTTATAGCTGGACTTAAATGATATGAACATTGTCTATATAAGTTATTCAATATCTAATGTTGACGTTTAATGACTAATGTATACTACTTACGGCGATCAACTGCGCACAAATTTAGTAAGAACGGTGTTCGTGTGAACAGCAAGGCTCCAAATGTCTATATAAAACAAAAAACATAAGAAAATTTAACATTGGCAATAAACTATTCACTAAGCATAAACCAAATAATCGATATAGCTATTGGACTTCAATTTTTACACGGCAAACAAGTCAGTGCATGTACTTTACATGACTATTGACGTTTTAAAGTGATTGACCAAAGTGAGTGACAATTTAAACATCATTCTCGAGTTAAAGACACGATTTTCTGGTCAAAAGCGGTCTTTGCTTTTTGAGATAATGCTTGATGATGTACTGTGATCATAGAATCGGTAATGAACGTAATTCTTAATTAATATTTACATAAAAATTACAAAGATTAGCTGGACAAATCCGAAACTATAAGGTCTCAGCAATGCGTCCGGTTCCATTTGTTCACATGGAAATTCATACAGTGAGCTGTGCTCATATACGTTCAGTTTTATATGCGTCCCGTTTCAATGCAAAAGATGCAAACGTGAAATTTGAGTGTCCGCTCCTGTGTGAGTAAAGCACTGAGTCCTTATGCAGAACGTATATATAATATATGTGAGCAGAAAAAATCTTACCTGCGGAAATATTCCAATGAAAGTCTTCTTCGGACAAAAACATGAACTGATCTCCTTAATATGTTTTGTTTTTGCAATACTATATATCACGCATTTAAGAATCGGGCATTAACCAATGATATTTCGATAGCAATTAGCCATTCCGAAGTTGATGAGTGGACTGGGGACGAGTGTTAAAAAGTGCCCAAAATAAGAAATGAACCAAATCACTAAAAAGAGCATCTCAAAATTAGTAAGTGTAAAGAAGTTTGACGACGTTTACATGAATACCTTTTGAATAATATGCTTCCGAAAATTGTGAAATTACTGATTTAAAGATTGTTTTTGGGAAGCGCGGCCCAAAAACAAAAATTACAGTACATTTCATACTGGTAAATATCGCGATTTTCGAAAGCTTATTATTCGAAGGGTATTCATGTAAACGTCTTCAAACTTTGTATACTTACTAATTTTGAGGTGGTCTTTTTAGTGATTTGGTCCATTTCTTAATTTGGGCACTTTTTAACACTCGTCCCCAGTCCTCTCATCAACTTCGGAATGGCTAATTGTTCTAATTGTCCAGTTAGCCTGCGTGTAGCCTCAACACGATATTTTAAAAATTCGGGTTGACGCTACACGCAGGTTATTGTCCAGTGAGATTGCCAACCTCGTACCCGGAACTTCCGCGCTTGTGGCTCTGATCCGCAATAGCCTGCTTGGCAGACGGTCAGCCCGCCGCGTTACCTCCGCAAAGGTTTTGTTTTTAGTAACTCGTAGTTATCTCCGTTTGTCCCAGGATGTCCCCATCAACACCGCACAGTCGCTCGCTTCTAACCTGCCTGACTGCGCCTCCTCTTAATTCTAGCCCGCGAGCCACTAGAACATAATACGTTCAAAAATTCATTAGTCTCTAAAACTTATTAGAAGAATATATGGAAAGCTATATCTTTCAAGTTACATAGGAAAAGACAATTGTTTGATAAGGTAGCTAATTTAAACACGTCGCGGATTAGATTGCAGAGATTTTGGCAGACTTTAAAATTTCATCTCATAAATATTCTGCCTTCAAAATTGGCCGATTGAATTAAAAAAGATACTCTATCCAGTCATAATTTTCATAGCCACAGAAAGATCATAGCCTGAAAACAGACCTACGTTTCGCCCGCCCTAAAATTCGCGGGTCGAAACGTAGGTCTGTTTTCAGGCTAGAAAGATCAAAAGCACTTTTACAGAGAGAAGATTCGAATTACTTTAATGGCACAGAGTAAGTACATACAGAGGTCTCACTTCTGCGGGAAAACCGTAAGGTAGGCTTATAGTTTTATACCAAAATAGCTCAGGCGGCCATGTTTTTAGCAAGTGCCTTAACTTAAAGAGAGGCATTTACCCCCCTGGAACATTGAATTTCAATATGTTTTCAAGGGGGTGCCTCTCTTTATGGCACTTGCCAAGAACATGGTGACTGAAAAAATCCCTTACGCTAAATTAACCTGAAGTGAAACCTCTGTATGTTCTTTAATACTCCGTGTTGATATAGTTAGTATTAGAGTTAGGAAAGATTGGAGTAAGGATTGCAATTAAATCTAGATTAACATTAGTGTGGAAATTGACCGAAACCAGAAGACAAAAATTCATCCTAAAAGTATTGTCCTAAAAATGAACTAAACGATTTTTTTATCATTATAACCACATTAATTTTGTCCTATTTAATACCAACAAACCAACACTATTCTAAAGGTAATCGTACATTCATCCCAAAATTACTCGAATTAGCCTGCGAGAAGTTTCGAATCAACCAAATGATTTATTATAGTCACCATAATTATGTCCTATTTCACCAATACTATTACTTTAAGAAATTAATCTTAATATTTTCATGTTGCGTTTACAGTAAAAAGGTTAAAGCCATCACGATGCTGGCCAAACAAAATTGCATCAAGCTTCTGGATTTGAACTCTGGAGAAGCCCCCGTTATCCTTTCGCCTTCAGGGGGCATATCGTAGCCTTCCTTCCAGCATTCGACGCATACGATGAATAACATGAGGATCAAACCAAGGGACCACAAACTCCGTCCCATTCTTCCGCTCAGCATCTTGAGATGGTTGAGATGTGATGGATGCAAAAAGCTATATCAAAGAATAAAATTAACTTGGTATACTGTTTTTGCATGCACGTTAGCACTATGCCACTATCTAATTGTTATGCTGTTTTGCTGATCATGTTTTTGTCTAATAATTATGCTAATCGATCCTGTGAGGTTAAGCATTCACAAGTATGTTCACTGCACAACAACTTTCTGCAACGTTAAGTTAAAAATCCTATAAATTGTGCCGGGTTTTCTACTGAATTGCGTTAGACGGGCGAATATAATACGAAATAGGTGAAACTCGTGGGAATTCGTAAATTATAAATCGCTTTTTTACCCAAACGGCTGGTGGGACGTAGCAACCGTAACTATGGCACAGAGTAATTACACACAGAGGTCTCACTTCAGGTTAATGTAGCATAAGGATTTCCCAGTCGGCCATGTTCTTAGCAAGTGCCCTAATGAGACGCCGTCACCCCGAAAACATATTGAAATTTAATGTTCCAAGGGGGTGAATTCTTCTCTTTAGGGAACTTACTAAAGCCTGGTTTCCATATGGTCGTAACGGTCGTAAAGATTGAGTCACGATCTTTCTCATCAGCCAAAATACAACATTTTTGAAATTACGCGGAGTGGTTTTAACTAGAGAATACTTATGATTTATATGTGGTTTACAGGTATAAACTGGCCGTTGAGGAAGATCGCGAGTCTATTTTTACGATCATATGGAAACCAGGCAGTCCAGGTTTAAGAACATGGCCGCCAAATATGCGCAGTAAAAACTACCTTACGTTTTTTTCGCAGAAGTGAGACCTCTGTATGTAAATACTCTGTGACACACCGGCGTGTCGGAAGTATGAATTATATATTATATACAAATCCAATTCCATCGTGCTTTTCGCGCTTAGAGGCCGAGGTTTTGCGGTTTTGACCGTTATGAAAGGACAACCTTAATTGAATTAGCTGATACTAGTTTACTCACAGGGTAGTGAATGCTGCCTTGGTATAGCACCTTTAATATTTTAAAGAATAAGAGTAAGAAATATTTGTAATCACCATTCCCCAATTAACCAAAATTTTGATCTCAACAAGTCTAGACAAAATTCCATCATAGCATGAAAGAGCATCGCCAAATTAGTAATATTCCAAAGTTTCGTTGCGAAATGTTGTAAAATGCGGATAATATAGCCTTGCGAAATTTGCAATTTTCAGTCATTTTAGATTACAAACGGGAAATGGTTACCACTTTTCCAAAATTTTGATTTTAACTAGCCTAAGCAAAAATTTTATCACAACTTGAAAGAGCATCACAAAATTAGTGATATTCCAAAGTTTCGTTGAAAAATGCGGATAATATAGCCTTGCGAAGAAGTTTGTAATTTTCAGTCATTTTGTAATTTGTATTACGCACAGAAGTGGTAACCATCTCCCGTTTGTAATCTAAAATGACTGAAAATTGCAAAGTCTAGATTTGTTGAGTTCAAAATTTTGGTTAATCGGGGAATGGTCCGTTGGAATCATCCATAATTTATACACTTGAATGTGCCGTATGATAACTCGGCGCTCGAAGTTTCGTATCGAAAGAGGAACAGCCGAACAGGTACGATGGCTAACAAGAATGAGTGTACTTATCAACTTATCTAACGCGAGGAAAAGATCAAAATGGCAGGTATGGCTGTGATATCTAGTATATAAAATTGTATAGACAATTTGCCTACAAATACGGTGCTAGGTCAAAACGGCCCCGCTTAAATAATCATATGATTTAGACCAGGGGTTAAAGGGCAATGACAATGACATGCAGGTGACATTTAACATGTGCGAGTGTGCGTCTCACTAAATTTGCGTGTTTAATAAATAATAATGTTTATCAAAGAAGGCAAAAATATATACAAAACAACCTCACATGTGGAATCTGTTCACTTACGCACTGCGTTGTGATGCAGTACAAGTACAAGTACAAATACAAATGACAAAGCATTTTTAAAGGCTTTAAATCCTAAAACATAATTAAATCATACGGTACATTCAAGATTTTAATATCGTATTTCAGCCGTGTTTATACTGCTTGGCGCGCATTCGCTGCGTTATATTAATTTATATACCTATGTTATATACACATATTTATTACTAATAAATCAACACTATACTGATGATAATATATAAGAACTCACAAAGTGCAGTCACCTTTTTATAAATAAACCTTTTTAAAAGCATGTCATTGTCATTGCAGACCAGAGGCAAAAAGCACAGCCACATAGGCCTACGGCCTACCAGATTTATTAAGCAATCGTGATATTATATACATGGAAAGAATATGGAAATTATGTTAAAAGCACCCCGTATAATGACGAAAGTACCGCGTATAGTGCTCGAACCACTGCGTATAATGGCGAACGCACCGCGTATAATGGCGAAAGCACCACGTATAATGCTCGAACCACTGCGTATAATAGCGAAACCACCGCGTATAACGTTCGAACCACTGCGTATCGACAAATTGCCATTTGATCACTTACGCCAGCTATGGCTTTCCATAAAATAAAACCAAAGATGAAAGATGATCACACTGCTTGTTTGCCTTATGCCTGTTTATTAGGCAAGAATAGCCTGTTGGCCCGGAAGCAGTGCATTGTGGTAAGCCGAAATACGCCAAAACGATCGAGATTTCATATATATACATATACATAAAGATTAGTCTGCTGCCTCGCTTTACGCTCGCTCGCTACGGCAGCAAATATTTGGTTTCATGGTCATGCTGATCAGAATGCATTGTTTCGTATCTGAATATCATTCAACTGAAGAGTGAGAATCCATCTCTCAAAAGTTCAAATAAACATTGATTAATAATGGGCAATTTGCATACCAACCCAGTCAGGGTTAGCCTAACCCTAACCCTTCCCTCGTTTACGTGGTATGGGGCTGCCCGCAGGCTAGTCAGGGTCTACTGTACAGATCCAATTATACAAGTGCTGAAAGGTTTGTGAGTTTCGGCAACCTGGTGGGATAACGCCACCTGAATTTACATTTTACAACAAATCCCCCATTTCAACATAAATTTGGCTGCTTGTGTTTGCCTTTTTTGGGTTAAAATTTCAAACAGATTGTCTTTTCTTCCGTAGCTTGTTTCGAGTTAACGTTAATCCAGCCTCCAGATGTCATCGATTCGAGAGATAATTCATGGTCGACTGTTGACAATAATACAATATTCCATAGTTCTATTTTAAACATGTATTAGTTTACATTTAAAAATGTTCGATTGGGCTCAATAGACCTTTCTTATATTGACGTTAAACGCGGAACCGAAAGGGTATAAGAATGGGGAGCCTTTTCTTTTTTTCATGGGTGCCAAAACGCGACATTCCATAGCGCACGTGTCTTAAATCCGTCATGAGTCTGAGCTAGTAGAAAATCCACCCTTAGTCCCCTTACAGAATCGATAGGCACACAGACGAATCTGTATTAATACTAGGTTTAATACAGTTACACAACAATGAAAAAATATGTTTGGGGTTGTGCGTCGACTCAACAGAGGTATTAAAGCGGTTTAACAAAGGTCACTTCAACAGCATTTACATTATGAAATTTTCGGGACTTTACCAAATGATCGCTTAAAAGAAAGGGTGACCGCTTAATACAAGTTCAACTGTATATATGAAAGCATGCATAACAAATATTACCTGTGGAAATATGCCAATTAGACAAACAGACAAACAGTCTTCTTCGGACAAAAACGCCAACTGATCTTCTTAGAGATTTGTAAGGCTATATATCACAGCATGCATTCATGTACCAGCCAATGATTTCACGCAACTGAGGTAATTAAGTTCATGTATATGAGGAAGTTTTTTTGTGCATAATATGCGTCATGCAGATAAATAATAAATTGTTGCGCAAATGTAACCCGTCAATGATGGGTGCACCATTCTTGCAGCCACCAAAATCACAGGTAACCATTATTTATGAATATAGAATTCAATACTATCATTACTACAAATAGTGGTGTCTTAAACAAAATGAGAATGTTATTAAAGATGTTAAAATAATACAATTAATCTGGGAATAAAAGAGACTTGTACGTTTGGGCCCATGTGGGCGTATGAGGAAGTCTCTTTCATAATATGCTATATGCTTCATGTATTGACCTTGCTCAGTGAACGAAAAGATTCCCACAGTATGATAAGAATGAGAATTCAAAATTAGTTATTTATATAAGAGATTCAGGTTTGGCCAAGGGGGTAGTGGTATACCAAGTACAGTCGAACAGGGATTAACGGACACCTCTCCTAAAGCGAGGACAAACCTCTTAATTAAGCGGACATATACCTCCGATTACAATGATTTCTTGAATAAAATATCATTACTCCTGTTCAGCGCGGGCACCACTATTAAGTATAGGTTATTTTGAGGCAACGAGGAGATATGTGATTTATTTGACCGAGGCGCGCAGCGCCGAGGTGAATAACACATCAGTCCCCGAGGTGTTTCAAAATAACGTTCTTATTTTTCACATTGCGAGGTCGCGTTAATGAGTCAGAATAGAAACAATTCTTAATGCCATATTGCCTTCGTTATGATGTTCTTTTCTCATTTTTTGTGCTGCAAAGACATTGCAGGTGAATATTAGAGGAGATTATTAAACGGAAATTGATTAGAGGGGAATAAGAACAAAGGAAACCGAGCAGGGTGAAAAATAAGCGGAAGCGGTCACCTAACTTAAAGTTCCAGTGAGCGGAATAACCTCTCTCAAAGCGGACAAACGTAACTTATGAATGTGACTATGCTAATTTTCATAACAATCAATGGTAAAATTAATTTGAAGAAAATTCACTAGATCGACATATATTTGTTATAAATGTTTGGCAGCATTTCTATGTAAACGCCAATAACTTGAAGTAAACTTTGTCTTTCATGCAATTGCAAGAAAATCTGTCTCCTCGAAACTTGAACTCACAGGGAAGTTCCACACCATGACCAACCCTTCTGTTGACACGTTTATAAATTTAATATGTGTTGCTATGGTGACGATGTGGCCTAAGCGACAGCAGATAAAGATCACATTTTGGACTAAAAATAAATTTATTAAAATTTCCTTCGGTCAAAATTTCTGAAATTGTGTAGGTGTAACGGGAGTATCTATTGGAAGATTATGTAATAAACCATGCATTAGATCTAGATATCATATACCCAAAACCCCCTGGCCGAACCCAGGAGATTGATTGAGACTGAAATTGTGATCCCCCACCACCCTAAAAAATCTGCTTGACCATACATTTTCTGCTCCGAATAGCAATTAGCGGAACTTCTACTGTTAGCGAGTGATTTGTGAGCTCACGAGAAAATACTCAGAATGCTTTAGTTAAACATCATGTTGATAAACAAAAATTAATCTTGAAACGTCCTGAACAGAACGAAAATGCTGATTCGCGATCATCGTGGTACCGATTATGTCTCAATTGAAAACCAAATGCGCTCTGTTCGCAGGCCACGGGTTCGATCTCTCTTGACAGTCTTGTTCAGTATTACAGTAAAAAATGAAATATTTCTCGAAAGGTGAAACGGTAGCTATATATAGTAACTCCATGCTGGCTATAGGTGGTTTTTGCAAAGCACCATCCTCGGTCCCAGAGGCCCTGGGACCGAGGATGGCAAAGCACTCAATATAGCTTGTAAAAATATACAGCCAATGGATGGCCGTGAAAATATAAGATATACAAACGCAAGGATTTAAACAGTCATGTTTTGAAACAATTTTAATATAAAAAATAAGTGATTTTAACTGAGAAAATCGAGGAAGAAGCAGTTTATGCAAATCAGCTATTTTTAATATGTGGATACCATTGATTTCTTTTGAATTTTCTTGATGGATAATAATAATATAATAATGACTCAATGAATTACATCGTATCCATAGAGTCAGAGTGGCTCTTCATTTCTTCACTACCGATTGTACAATATTATTAATCAATTAATTAAAATAAAAGCTCGAACTATATATGTTAACGGACGCGAATATTGTAAATGGTTGTGTAACGTCTTGACTCTTCATGAGAACATTCGTATTCTTCCACAACGTACTGAATTAATGAATGATATCTGGTGAGAAATAAATTTTAAAGTTTATGTAAATCAGGATGATTTTGTATCAGATATACAAACTCCTACACGGTCAAGATTTCTTTTGTGTTTTCTTGTACAATTTATTAATTCGTAAATTGTGAACTTTGTCAAGTTCTTGAACCTCGTATGTCTCCATGTCTTCGCCGATGTTCCTTACTGCTGCCCATTTCTTAAATACTCCAACCTATAAATTTGTTCATTTTCTAATGTTCCAGTTTTCACTATAGAAGTTTCTAATTCTTCAATAACATCATTATCTGCAACGACAAAGCGAGAAGCCATTGTTTTTATTGCTATTTAAAACAAGAAACTTTCCGCGCTTCCGTCACTCAGCCAATCAGGTACACGTAATTTTGACCAATACCCTCATCATTAGCCAATCATATTTGCCCGCCTCTATATGATTACCGTAAACCTCCGACTATAAGCCCTGGGCTTATATACTTTCGTAAGCGATTTTTGATGGGCTTATACAAGGGGGGGGGCTTATATACGGGGGGGGGGGGCTAATACATGGACGATCTTTTGTGTTAGTAAAAAACAAGTCAGACATAAACAAGTTAGTCATAAACAGGAAAATAAACATGTATTATTAAATAATTAACGCGCTTTGATTCACATAGTCGGCTATAAAGACAATGACAATGTTTTTAAATATCGTTTTCTGCTATATTAAAAGACAATGTCAATGTTGAATAACGTAGTGGGCTACTGCAGGGCATGGCCCAACACCTAACCTGCGAACGGGCATACTCTGGGTACAAGATTGTGGTTTTGGTGTGTCAAGCAACGGTTAATAGTCATATAAAACTACTTCTATGCGACTAAATAACAGTTAGTAGATGCTTAATAGAAACGTTGTCAGTCACATTTTACTTGAAATGGTGACCGAAGTATAATTTTGGTCTTTTCGGGTTCAGATCCCTGCTTGTGACGTAACATTTATTATCCACAATAATCCAAGATGGCCGACCGCTCATTCATTGCTATTTATGATGATTTTGGTCCAAGTATTTTGAGAACTAAGCAATTGAAGAAGCTGTAAAAAGTTTTCCATATAATATTAAATGTTCTTGCAAATGGGACAAGCTAAATTTTTATTACCACACCTTTTTAACCTAAAAAATAGGTAAATTCATTTCATTTCGGTTTTTATTTTAACATTAGATTTTGCAGAATTACTGGAACGTCGCATTACACACGCACAGTCCCGACTTCATTCTTTTGAAAACAAACAACATAACACAAGACTAAATTAAATTTAGAAGAAATCAAAGTGATGAAGTCAAGGCTAGCTCAGTGAACTCAAATAAATTGAGTTCACTGCGCTAGCTATGCGCGCTACGCTTCACTAATTATTTTAATAGTTATATGAGAAATTTGCATGGTAATTACTGTATGTACAAATGTCTCACTGAGCACCTTTGTTGTATAAAGTTGTGCGAATGATTCTGATTGAATTTACAAGTCAACATATTTTCATTGGTCATTTGGTCTTTATACAGCTGTTAGAATTATAGTGGTCCATGGTATTGCTGAGGTGTTTGGGAAAAGTATTACCACTGATGTGAACAGTGTGGCTAACTTTCATCTTTACAGTGAATGAGAAAATGAAACATTATGTCTAATAACGACGAACGTCTGGTGTTATCTTGTCTGTTGCCACGTCTTAAGGTAAGATCAGGGTACGATAATTCAAGATTTTTAGTCCGCGTACCTGACTGGTACTCCAATGATCATTGCCAAGTAATTGCGCTGGTACAAACTCAATACTCAACGTGTGCTTGGTCTTTAAAATAAAGTACATAAAGTACAGGTTTCTGAAAGGTATTCAATCTACGTGTTAGAACAACTAGCACAATTGTATGTATACAAATACTACAATTGACTCCAACATTCCTCAGTCCCATTAGTGCAATCATATGTTTCATGCCAAGACATATCAGACTTGCACATATACCAACTAAATTATGTGAATTATGGCCATTGAATACCTTGGACTTGGAAAGGTCATATGTCGCATATGGTACCAGCAAGAAGTAAGTACACAGATAGCAACAGTTCCGTGTACCTACGTAAAACGTGATAATGGCGTACCTCTGGTACGTATAAGTACTCGAATTATCACACACCGAAGTTGTTCATTTTCCTATTTAAAAGGTAAAGTGGATTATTTAGGACAAAATCAAAGGACGTTAAAAATTAACAGTTGTTTACCGTAGCCATTGCAGTCGCCCTAGTGGATTTAATCGTTACTTAAGCTCCGATCAAATGAGGATAACATTTCAGACGAGAGTTGAAAATCACGACTAGCTTTTCGTAGGGGACATTTCAAGCTCCAACCCAACTACGTAATTTAACTTAAATATAATGTATGATAGTGTTGGGAAAGCATTAAGAACAGCTAACGAAGGTCGCATAATCTGCCAACTCCGTTTTCAACGAACTATTTTATGACGTTTAATCAAGTCATACATGCCTCTGATTTCTGTTTAATAAAATAAATCTGAAATCTGAATCTAAAAAATATATATGCAGCAAAAATTAGTCTGACTCGTACCTAGTCCCTGAAAATGAGGACTGAAAAAATAATGGTGCATGATGGGAATGATCAAGGCACTTATCTGTGCATGTAGTATGTACCCATAATTGACGACTGGGTACGAGTCAGCCATATATATAGTTGTGAGATGTTTTGTGAGATATAGCAGTGACAACTGATTCCGTGGAGACTGGGGCGAGTTTCTTGAAAATACGGCCGTTTTGCCTTCTCGTACCCAGAGCCCTTCTTACGCGCGGTCAACCGAGCGCGACGAGGGGCTCTGGCCAAATCCATAACCGGATCGATACCATAAAAGCATGGTCATAGAATATATCCGGTGATATTAGAAAAATAACCTTTATTGTGGCCAATCAGATGCCAGTTTCATATTTAGTAATTTATTAAAAACCAGAACATGTTTGAAAAAAAAATGGCATGAATCGCATGATCCAATGCCAAAACCGTGCAACATATCACTGGAAATAGAGTTAATAGTAATGGGACAATGCTCATTAAAATGAAGTACAACTGGAACGCTACCTTCAGACAAACTGCCTGCGTGTTCTCGGGGTCAAGACCAAGACACACGTATTTATACTACTGATTGACTATTGACTGATTGAACGCTCTTCGCAAGCGTGAAAAGACTGGGACTGGCCTTCAAGATTGGCTTCATTCTCGTACCCAGAGCCCTTCTTACGCGCGGTCAACGGAGCGCGACGAGGGGTACGAGAATGGGCAAATGCTTTAAGACCTTTAACAGAATAATTTATGATGCTTGTAATGTTACTCTGAGTGGGTATCCACACCGGGCAAGCTTGAAAAATATGTCTGGCCACGGTGGGAATCGAACCTATGACCTTTGGAATACTAACCCAATGCTCTGCCAACTGAGCTACGACCTGACCGCGTAGGTTCGATTCCCACCGTGGCCAAGCATATTTTTCAAGCTTGCCCGGTGTGGATACTGGATACACACTCAAGCCCCGTTTACACTACGCTCAATGTTTGGTACGGCACGGATAAAATTGGTACCCGTACCACTTTTTTGGTTCTTGGACTACCTATTTAGCTAAGCCCCGTTTACACTACGCTCAATTTTTGGTACCATACCACTTTTTGGTTCTTGGACTACCCAAATAGGTTGTTCAACTGTCCAAGAACCAAAAAAGTGGTACGGGTACCAATTTTATCCGTGCCGTATCAAAAATTGAGCGTAATGTAAACGAGGCTTCAGAGTAACATCACAAGTATCATATTCACTGAGTATATTACCACCAACAGTCCAACACAGAAAAATATCAGTATTATACAGCTCAGTGGTAATAATTAACAATAATTTATGTTTCCACGTCAGGTAGTAAATTTCATAAATATTGAGATATTCGACTACTCAGTTAATCGGTTAATGCACTATTGTACTGGCATGATAACCAAGGTTCCTATTAATTAACAAAACTACAAATAAATCGCAGCAAAATTAGTTTGTAATTACATTTACTGTCAATTAAGTGCAAAAAGCTTGTAAAAAGTTCATGCTCTTACCGTACTTTGAGATCCCAACTTCCCAATTTTCCTCCCGTCCCATGAGCCTTTACGGTGTCTAAAACCACGTGAACGATCGTCCTACCAAATTTACCTGAAGGGGGAAAAAGACGTTATCAATATTTTTGAACAACAAATTTATATGGCTTAGAATTATTATTTATTGAAAAAGCATGGACCTTGATTTATCCGTAGCAGTGTTTCTGCGGAAGGTAAGACTGTTATAAGACTGTGATATTATTCAACGGTCGATGTCTACTATATAAACTCCCCTGTTTCCTCGAAGGCCCTTCGCCTTCCCTCGAAATATCAAAGTTAGTTTTTCTATTTTTCAGGTGGTTGTATTTCATGTAAAGCTCTGATGTTATTTTATTGTATTTAGAAGGCAAATAAGAAGATATTTTCATACGAATCACGCATTCTCCGATTCGAGTTAGCGTTATCCATATTTTATCGTTCGCCAGAAATGGACGCCATGATTCCCAAAATTAGTCTTTACGCCAAAAATTTTATGCTGCTTGGAATGTAAGGGCGCGAGTTACGGCGTTTTTGAAATTTAGGTTTTTGCAGCAGCAATTCCAGTCAGATGCATGGCATGGGACTGAAAATATTCCACTACAGCAACAAATTCAAGTCAAATATATGTTGACAAAAAACTGCAATTCCAAAACGTTGTACTCGCGACCTAAATGGTGTCCAACCAACACGAAACTCGGTAGTTGGTATAGACTAAATGTGAGCATAAAGATTTCAGTTCTATGGTCTATTTTGGTAGATTGCGAGATGGAGAATTGATGATGCTAACAACAATGATCGGAGAATTGCTTGTGCAACACATGTAATTCTTTGCCATCCTTTTGTCTCAAGGGTGCTGGTCCAAATGAGTAATGGTGCACAGTTTTTATTCAATTTTCCCCATATACTGAAAGATTTGTAAAAATGTATGTGGAGGAGCTTTGTTTTTCCTATTATAATACTTGTATTCGACACATTATAATGCCACTGAAGGACAACTTCACAGGAAATGCTTGTATATTGGACTTTGCAAGCTTTCTGTCTAGAATGGACAGTGAATAATAATTTTTAGCATGGCACAATGCAGAAAGTGGGGACATAAGTCCCGTAACTAACTATGAGTTAGAATCTTTTTGAAGAATTTAAAACAAGGAGGACTTCAAGTTCAAAGAAAGAAAACGGAACTGAATGGAATTTATGATGAAGTGCTCTACTTTCTGTTGCTTGAAATGTGTATAAATTTTTTGTCATCCTTTTGTCTCAAGGGTTGGTTGTCCAAATGAGTAACGGTGCACAGTTTTTATGCAATTTTCCCCTATACTAAAAATTTTGTAAAAATTTGTGTACAGGAGCTTGTTTGCCTATTATAATACTTGTATTCTAAATAGTTATCAGAGGCTAAAATAGTTATATTGTGCCATGGTGAAAATGAAAATTATTAACTGTCCAAAACTGTCTCATCATAATCTGTTCTTAATTTTAAATGGAACCCTGTTTATCAAACCTATCACAGATCACTAGTGATACGTCACGAGAAGTACCCGAAGACTATCATATTTTTCTTGGTTGTATTCTACAACATCCTGATAATGTTGTAGATTACAAAACCTCTCTGTTGATGTCGTAGACTATGAAAGCTCACACATAATTTTTAGGATTTTATTTTTATATGTCTTTATACTCTAAATTTTTTTAGTTAGATACTTTTTAATATTCCTCTATAATGGCCTCATTTGAACCCAAACACGACACATTATTACAATGCTACTGAAGGATAACTTCATACAAAACACTTGTATATTGGACTTGGCAAGCTTTCCATCTAGAATGGACAGTGATGATAATTTTTAGCATGGCACAATGCAGAAAGTGGGAACATAAATATTTCTGCCTTTCTGCAAGTTGAAACTAAGTTTAAAACAGCAGAGGCCCATAACTAGCTATGAGTAAGAATTTTTTTTAAAATTTAAAACAGGGAGAACTTCAAGTTCAAAGAATGTAAATGGATACTGAATGGAATTTATTTATTTCTGATGAAGTGCTCTACTTCCTGCTGCTTGAAACGTCAATATTTTGTGGGTAACCTAAGTATCTCAGTAACAGAATGTGGGTAAGTATCCCAAATATTACCAGAACCATTTATTGTGCACTTGATCATGTTGGACCACGAATATTGGTAATTTTTAGAATTGAAGTACAATTGTGATATAGACTATGGTATAAAATTATAGATTGATTTTTTGTTAAAACTACTCTCAGAATGCAGGAAATAGCATTTACAAGCAAAGTTTTCTCCTTAGAAAATAAAAAGTTTTTCTGGGGGAGGAGCATGCATTATAAATCCATTACTCAGAATAAAAACACCCTTGTCTCAACACAATTTTTCTTGCAATGCAATTTTGGATACAGACTCGTGTTACTCATTAAGTCTCATTGCGCCCCCATGCGCCCTGGAATTGGGAACGGGGTAAGTCTCATTGCGCCCTCATGCGCCCTGGATGACACGTCAACTTCCGGGCACGATTGTCTAGCGCATGTTTATCGGGTTGCTTAGCAACGGTCACGAGTATAAAGTGCAAAATTCGGGCTTTCAGAAGATACATCATGCGAGAAAATTGATCAAAAGGTTGCGAAGATTTTCGATTTTAAAACTCTATTTTTTTGCAAAACCTGTGACAACCGCAAAGTGTCACAAGATAGGACTTTGCAGCAAGTTTTAAGGATGAAAAAGAAGAGGTTTTTAAAGAGTTTTACATATAAAATATATTGTAAAACATAAGGGAGTGTGCATATGTTTCAAGTCAAGTTCTTGTCCAAATCAAGTCGCGCGATTTTCAGCCAGAAAAACAGCAATTTCTTTCAATCTAACGGAAAAGGGAAGTGGGAAATCGCAAGAAACATGAACACTAAATCCAAGTGAGTAGTTACGATTTTTTTGAGCGTGTTTTTGAATGAAAATACCTGGCATGTTTTCATGAAATACGATATAGCATTAAAGCAAGTTCAATCTAGTTTAAAACTAAGTTTTTAGAAGAACTTTTCGTGCATTTTATGGCATGATTTCGACTGTTTTCGTGACCCTACTGTTGGTCGTCTTGCTCAAGTTGTTATTTTAGCTGAAGTACTTTCAGAAGACAGTAGGTTCAACTTGTCATGTGCGTATATACATTTTGGCAAGAAAAATTTCGAGTAAAACCGCATTAAAACTAAGTAGAATACTCTACAATGAATACTATATCTGTTTCTATAAACTTTGTCTCGAAACGAGCTCTCATTTCAGAGATAATGTGGTTTAAAATCAGTGTATTGAATTATGCTGTTACTTGGCGCGTGCGAATTCTGAACCTTCATGATAGGGATTTGAAAAGCTTCTAAAATACACTTTATCGCTTCATATATCCCCATAAAATTTTTAAATCAATAAAGCACATCATAAAACTAATGTACGCTCATTTTCTAAGAAGTACTCGTCGATTACCTGAAGGAAAAGTTTAAAATAGGTCAGGAGAGCAGTTTACAAAATTCCGTTCTCCTCTGAAATGGCTTCTTTTGCGGGAAGCCATTAAATTTATGTACTTTCCAAAATTGTAATTTAGTCGCTTTTTTGGTCTCATTGTTCACTTATTTATCATGGAATTACTTCGCTTGAGCTCTTTTAATAATATCTGCAAGATACTTTGCTATTTGGTGAAATAAAAGCTATATTTTTAGCAGTTTATCTTTTGAAAACTGCATGCGCAACAAAGTGTCACCAATGTGTTTACTCTCGCCTGACAAACAACCAAAGATGAAATACTTTATTTCACTCTTTTATAGCAATCTAAAATGCCTAAATATTAGATTATTCATTTTATTTGAGCATACATATTATATTTTTATACAATTGGTCCTTGAAAAGGACTTATTTCAAGCTAGAGTCAGATTTCAAACTAGAGTCAGATTTCAAAAGAAACCGCCTGTCTGACATTTTACAGCAACCTACATTGGCGCGCACAACGTTTTAGCCACAAATCCGTTGTTTTCTCAACAGAAACAAAAGGAATTTCAGTTAAAATTCTTACCTGATGAATATTCAAAAGTGTTTATCTCTTTTTGACGACTTTCAGTGCTCTTAATAGCGAAATAAAAAGCCTTTTGTTTTGTCACCGCACGCTGCGTTTGAAAATGCCGGCTGTCAAAGTCAGAATTGAAAACACCTAAAATATTTTAAAATTTTCTCACCTTTTTCATCCTTTGTTTATATTTTAATTAGTACTTTTTGTACTT
>CACRXK020006857.1:0-24206 GCA_902702795.2 Paramuricea clavata | reverse complement strand
CATTGCGACCCATGCGACCCAAGACAAGCCTTGCGACCTTCGAGGGTGTGCTAGCGACCCAATTTTGGGTCGCGACCCATGGTTTGAAGACCCCTGTCCTAAGACATTTTTCCTCTCCCCCCCTTCGGACATCCTAAGACATTTTTCCTCCCTCCCCCTTCGGACAGCAAAAATTTCCTCCGTGGGGGGGGGTATGGATCTTTTCTGGAACGACCCATTTGAGAGTGTGCGCGACCAACGAACGCATGTGTCAGCAAACCGTTAGTGAGTAGCATCAACAAACAGAACTGAACTTGTAATAACAGTTGCCTGGTCAATGCAATCCAAGACCTGTACTAAATGCGAGTTGTTGGCCAATGCACTCCAAGACCTGTACTAATAAATGCATTGTGCATGACTGACCTGGAATAAAACCGTGCTGATTGTTACTAACGTATTGAAGAAAATGGTCTCTTGTTTTGACTGGTACACAACATTCGAGAAGTTTTGAAATACTTGACAAAAGAGAGATTGTTTGAGACATGATCACGCTTGCCCTTTTTGAATACTGGTACAATGTTGCTAGTCTTTATCGGTTAAATCATCCTAGCCTTAGGCTACTTGACAATTTGTATATTTCTTTCGTTTCAACAGATATTTTTGTTGACTTTTATAATCCTGTATGTGGTTTCTTATTGTCTAATCAATATATTCCGTCAAAGAAGAGATGACATTGCCCAAGGTAAGAACATAATATAGGACATTATTTCATAGACAGCATAATTATTAATTATATAAATACAATGGGTTGTCTACGATTAGAGTCATGCAGTGGTGGAGACTAGGAATGTTCGGTATGAGAAATTTCCAGTATCTGTATATACCAAAACAATTATACTGATATTATCGGTAAACCGGTTTTCCTTTGATAATTATAAAGGAAAATTCTTTAATGGAAATTTGAAGGAAATTTTGAGTAATTCTAAAAGGGAAACGATAATTTCGAAGCTGTTTCGAACGACACATACTCAGTGTAAAATCTCATGAAGTGGAAATTCTAAATCATTGCAGTAGAAAGTTCTTTGAATTGCCATTCAGTAGTAAAATAAAGGTTATGGTTTCGCCATATAGTTGGTAAATTTAACACGATATACCAAAAAATTACGGTATATCAGAAATTTTGGTATATCGATATGGTTGAATATCCGGTATCGATATACCGATATTGATTTAATACCGATATTTTCGATATATCGGTATACCGAACAGTCCTAGTGGAGACTTTAACAGACCTTCCAAGTTTCCCGCAATTACCATGAAATTCCCGCATTTTTGTTTGCTATCACGCATGAAGTGACTTTCTTCCCGCATTTTTAAACTTAACTTGTTGAAGTTTCTTCCTGTGGAGCAATTACTCCCATTTCTTTTCATTTGCACAATGTTCAATGCATTCTTTTTGCCAATGCCAGTGCCCAGAAGTCTTGAAAGTGTGTGTCTCAATCACACATCAAAATTTTTATTAAAAATTAAAAACATAAAATTTTTCAAAACTTGACAGGTCTGCTTTTAATACTTCGATGGTTGAAAAATTGTTGTTACAACTTTGTTACAGCCATCATTCAAAGCTGTTAGAAATTATTGGGGGCTAGTTGCCCCTCCCCTGCCGCCCAGTGTCCGCCACTGGTTACAGTAAAGGTTACCAGTTTGGTAGTATGATAAATTTTATTTTTGATAGGCTATTGATATTAAAAATTGTCACTTATCAGACTAGTATTTATTATTTCAATTTATAATTTTTGTATCTGCACGTAGCGCTAGCTACTATGCTATCGAGTTGTGTGTGTGTGCGTTACACACTCAGGCCGACTAGTTAGGGCTGTACACCTGCGAACAGGCCGTAAACTGAAACAAAACAAATATGGCAGCTTTCTACAGGGTGACGAGGCATTGGGGGAAACATTAATGGCAATGTTGTTAATGTACCAGCAAATATAACAAATACTGTTAGCATGTTACCACAACTGTCAATTGAAACTGGAACCATAAAAGTGAACTTAAAGAGAAGATTACAATATAAAAGTTCAGCTTTAAATGTATAAAGACCTCACAAGTACGTAGTACAAGCTGCACAATAGGTTGTTGATAACACTATAACAGTAACCTTTATAGGGAAGAAGGTATAACTTTTAATAATATGTGGCTTCAAAGTAGTCCCAACATTGTATTAACTGCTGATGACATCATGACAATGATGTGGAAAATACTATAAATGACCTAGCTACCACAAATAGACATGCAGTATTAAATGTCAATAAGACACAGTTACTACCTGATGATGAGCCAAGTGATGAGCAGTGGAGTGAAGATGAGGCAGAAATACCTGCTGAAGTCACTGAAACTATGTTAACTGCTCCAGACTTTCTTTCAGACAGTTGATTGCGGTAGAGAAGACACTGCAATCTGAACATTCTTTGTCATATCATCAAATATAAATATTGTATATATTAGAACGTTGATAATTGTAGTCACTGTTCTCGCGTTAATACCAGCAGCATTGCTGATGGGATTTTTAACAGTTTAAATACAGTCTTTATTATTATTATTATTAAATGTTTACTCAATAATTGTGAATGAATTTTTTTCCATAGAAACCATGCAATTCCTTTGCGCAGATACATGTACTGCTAGCGTACCTATTTTTATATACTATAACATTTCTGCAAAAGATATTGATTATTATTTTGAAAATTTCCAAATTTCATATTTTCAATTTCTTATTTAATGTTGATAACACAGGATGATGGTTGTCTAATTTGCCCGAGGCAGAGGCTCGTCATACACATACTCCACGACTAAGGCCAAGGGTTCCTCTGGTTTTCTTCCCTCACCAAAACCACGCATAGAAAAATGCTCTAAGTGCAGGAGAGAACCATCCAAACTTTACTTTTCCTTGATCTGGGTCGTGTTTTGGTCATTTGTACAAACGCTGCTGTTTCATTAAGGGTATTGTAGATGGAAATTGTCGAGTGGAAATTTATATGCATTTACAGTTGTATTAGACCTAACCAGGAACAGCGGCGAAAAATGCAACTCTACGCCCCTGGCAGGAATCGAACCTGCGGCTGCGATTCCGGTGCAGCGCTCTAACCAACTGAGCTACAGAGGACAGTTGTCGAGCTCTAACCACAAGTTCATGTATATGTATATACTAGGGTACTGCCATGTTGGGTTATGGGTAAATATCAAGATTTTGTTGGCATCTCACTCGATTGAATAATAGTTGAAGGGTATTGAAGGAAAGTTATATACATTTATTAGACCTAACTGGTCAGGAACAGCTGTGAAAAATGTAACTCTGCCAGAGATCTAAAGTTGCATTTTTCGCAGCTGTTCCTGGCTAGGTCTAATAAACGTATATAAATTTCCACTTGATAATTCCCATCTACAAGACCCTTCAACTCATTATTAAATCGAGTGAGATGCCAACAAAATCTTGATATTTACCCATAACCTAACATGGCAGTACCCTAGCACATATACATGAACTTATGGGTAAAGCTCGACAACTGGCTTCTTTAGCTCAGTTGGTTAGAGCGCTGCACCGGAATCGCAGGGCCGTAGGTTCGATTCCTGCCATGCAAGGACCTAAAGTTGCATTTTTCGCAACTGTTCCTGGTTAGGTCTAACAAATGTATATAAATTTCCACTCGATAATTTCCATCTACAATACCCTTCAACTAATATTCAATCGAGTGAGATTCTTGATATTTACACATAACCTATATACATGGCAGTACCCTAGTATATATACAGTATATGAACTTGTTGTTAGAGCTTGACAACTGGCTTCTGTAGCTCAGTTGGTTAGAGCGGTGCAACGTACAGTAATCGCAGGGCCGCAGGTTCAATTCCTGCCAGGAACCTATATAAATTTCCACTCGATAATTTACTTTTCCTTACATCAACACAACAGCTGGGCTGCATGAAGTCTCAGCTCAGGCAGAAAATTATCAATATACAATATACGTACTTCTCGTCAGTATATTGTATATTGATAATTCAGTACTATATAACCATTAAGAACAAGTCTCAAACTTGAAAGTTAGTTACAACCTGTTCGTGTGCATAATATACGTGTTGCTATACTCTGGTCCATGTGATTAATCCGTTAAAGCAGAGTAAAATAATAAAGCTAGGGTGCATTGGCACCTAAAGAGTTAAATGTTGTTTTGTAGATATTGAAGATGACTGGGTTTACCGGATTTCGTAAGTAAACTTTGAACTAAGATACTGCATTTATTTAATTTATTTTATAAATATAAACTTGAACGAACAAAATTGCATACAGGGTGGAAGTTGTTTACAGTAGGCGTGTGTCTTTAATGTGCATGCTGCCGTTCGAGAGCTGCCTCCTCCGCAGGCCCTCGTTGTGTCATGGGAAGGTCACGATTTCGAGAGGGCCTGCGGAATTTTGTAAAATGAATAAATGTTGTTTTGAGAAGGCAGTTTTATTCGTGCAACGTTGGTGTGGACAACAAACCTTATCGTTAAAAAATGCTTCCTTCCACGTCCTAAGAGTCGGCAGTTTAATTTACAAGTTTCACACCGCTTTTTTATATCTGTTTATATTCAAGATTATGTAGAAATTTACTTGCTGACGTGACGCCGGCGCCATTTTTTTTACAAGATTCCGCAGGTCCTCGCCAGATCGTGACCTTCCCATGACGCAACGAGGGCCTGCGGAGGAGGCAGGTTCGAGATTTTGGTGCTAAGGCCTGGTCGCACTACACAACGATAACGACCCGATAACTTGTATACGCGCGCTGACTGGTCAAAAATTTATCGTTATCGTTTGACTGAAAAAAAATCGCTGGGGGTGAACGATTTTAAAATCGTTTTCGTCTGACGATAATTTTATCGTTTTCGTTGTAGTGTGGACACGAACATAATTTTTTTCACCAATCATCTCGTGTTTACAAGTTATCGTATCGTTATCGTTGTGTAATGTGTCCTGGGCTTAAATAAAGCATGCAAATCATTGTTTCAAACTTGTCGAAACTAAAAAGTTACAATGTCCAAGATGTTAGAATCGCGGGGCGGTTGTTCAAAAGCCGGTTAGCTTAATCCTGGGTTAACTAAAAACATCAAAGCAAACTTCCCAGCAGTTTGTTCACAAACGTGGAAATATTTTTCCTGAAATCTATTCTGGATCAATATAGAACTGTTATTTTCTGAAGTTTTGAAATGAACAGACATGTAGAAATGCACAAATCAAAACAGCGGGTTAAGTTAGCGACAATCAATACTCATGCCCATGCAACCTCGTACCTAAGGTCTTTCCTCTTGGGGAGCAAAGACCCCGGTAGACGCTGGTCACGTGATCTACTAAAATCTGGCAGATTTCTAATTAACTATCTTGGTTTTCTTTACGACAATCATACAAAATGCAAATTATAAATTAAACTATCAAAACAATCCAAATATCAAATGTTTATTGACCTGATCTTGGATTGCTAATTAAAAATCTGCTAGATTTTAGCAGATCACGTGACCAGCGCCTACCAGGGTCTTTGCTCCCCAAGAGGAAAGTCCCTGGGTACGAGGTTGATGCCCATGCATGGTATAGTACGGTACGGTATGGTAATTGGCATAGCATTGTGTGTTATAGTAACCCAGATAATATAAATACAAAAGCAATTTATACCTTTTAGATTATGGCTGTGTACTTTCACCCTAAGTGTGTCAATTGGTGCTGCATTATTGCTGCCAGTTTCCATTGTAAGCAATGAACTTCTGTTGATGTACCAAAGCAGTTATTACGTGAAATGGTTAAATAGTTCTCTTATTCATGGTATGTACATTTCTGCTTGAACTATTCAGCAAGTGACGTCACAACACCATAATTCGACGTAATTGTTTGACTTTCGTCATTTTGGGTGTCAGTGCGCCCAAAATCACTTGATTTCTTAGCGTGACGTAATGTTCCCGCGTGACTGCAAGATCTGAATATGTATCAATGATACTCGTTAATATTAGAATGTTAGATCGCAGGGCCGTTGGTTCAATTCCTACCAGAGGACCTTGTGCTGCATTTTTCGCAGTCGTTCCTAGTCAGGTCTTAAAATGTATATATACTCACTTGGATTACAAACTCTAACATTCTAATATTAATTCCACCAAGTGAAGTGCAAGGAACCTACTCATTAATATGCCTTGCGAGCGGCAATTTTAACATTAAAATTCGAAAACCATAATAACTTCTACGTGTTCGTAGATCTGTAGTTGAAATTTATTCCCTGTCTCTCCATGTAGGGTTTTGAATTTAATTTTTTTTGGTAACATGCATCATTCTACAATAGTCGCAGTTTTTTCACGAAACATTCATTGGGAAAATCTGTGTCACATTAAGTCAAGAATATTTATTACAAATCACAATCATTTACAGTATGCATGACAACATCAACTCTGTTGTATTCGTTGCTTCAATATCAATTCAACCCTAACCTACATTAGAATGGAAAAGTAATTGTACGTATGGAGTGTTCAGCCATGATTCAACTGTTTGTAAATCAAGATGAACTTAATCAAGGTGTATTTCTACGTGTTCGTAAATCTGTAGTTGAAATTGATTCCCTGTCTCTCCATATAGGGTTTTGGAATTTAATTTTTCTTGGTTCTTATTTGTCATTGTTCGTTGCCATTCCGTTTGCATACTTTTTTATCGAGTCTGAAGGTTTTGCTGGATCAAAAAAGGTAACAAGTTTTTCTATATGTAATGTATACATAGTTCGAGACGGTTGTGTCCAACACAGATCACAAGCTTCATCGTCTGCTACCGCCCCAAAACATTCCATTAAATTGCCTAAGAAGACAGCTTCCATTGATTGTCCGACTACCCGAACTAATTGTTTTGGGAATTAACTCTTTTATTTTTTCCATGACAAGGAAGTAGATACGAACTATACGATGTATTTTAAGATCTTATTTCAGCCATAGTAGGCTGCGATGTATAATTCTATTAAAGTATCTAACTATACCTAACTGTCTAACGAATTAACTATACATTGTCAATTTTTGAATATGACTGCGTCCTTGAAATTGAAATGTAAGCATTGTATATTGTGTGTTGTTTTTAGGGTATCAAAGCAAGAATATATGAAACTTTTGTTGTGCTGGGGCTGCTTGTTATTGTTGTGACAAGTATTGTTTGGGTTGCGTTGGGAATTGTTAACAGTGAATATGTATTTGGTCCCGAGAATGAAGATGGTAAGTTGTAAATGTAATAGTTATTTCATATCGTACTTAGTAGTTAATTTTTGGCAGTAAGATTTTTATATGGCACTATTCTGGTAGAAATATATTCTGTTGGCAGTTTGGACCGCATGGTGGTGTTGGCTCGAGAAGTCCTAAGCGTGGCCGTGGAGGGAAGATTTCAAGGCCAGGGACATGCAAGCCTCTCCCGGACTATTTTGAAACATATTATTGTAATTGTATTAATTTCTTCCGACTTGGGAGGAACAGTTAACTTTATAGATTTCTGAAGCGAAGAATATAAAACATAATTTTGGTCAAGAAAGGTTTTAATTTTTATCTAGGCTCAGCACACCTCTAAGGGGTCTTTATACAAGCTAATTTTTCTCGGCCTTGTTGCATTGATTTGGCCACTGAGAATTTTTGCCAAGTTCAGAGCAAAATTTTCTCTCGGCTCTAATGATGTCGTGGTTTAAACGGCAATTACGTTGCTGCATTTGAGAGAGAAAGGAAATCTGAACTTCAAAAATGGTTAACAGGAAGCCCAAAGCCCCAACTTTAGAGAGGGGGTTTCTTTCAATTTTGATGTCTTTCAAAAGTGGGGTGTCTAAGTTACAGTAATTATAATCTGATTTCATAGATATTTTTCATTCTATAGGTTTGTGGTTACCATATTTACCCTTTATTTATTCTTGTATTTCGTGTATTGGCGTTTTCTCTTTGTTAAGTAAGTACATATGCAGTACTCATTGTAGACTTGGTTCAAGTCCGTCTTTCAAGAGGTTGAGTGTCCGTCTTTCAAGAGAGTCGGAGAGACGGACTTGGGAAATTTGCCAGCGCGCCAAAATTTGCCGTCGGATTTTTCCTACGGAGGCGTGGCTTGCGAGTTGACAACAACAACAACAACAACAACAACAACAACAACAACAACAACAACAACAACAACAACAACAACAACAACAACAACAACAACAACAACAAATTTTCGCGTAACTTTCGAAATGCTGAAAATGTCCCAAGTCCCTCTCTCCCTACTTTTTTTCCAGGATGGACTTGGACCAAGACTATACTCATTGTACAAAAGACCTTTTCCAAAATAGCTTCACAACCTCATTCCAGCCCTTTTTGCGCGATCTTAAAGCCTAACGTCTCAATCACGAAATCTAAGCCAAGGTGACGTACTTTCCGTAAGCGTGTATTATTCCATGGCGCTATACGTCCTAATGTGCCCTAGTCAGCCCTTGCAAGTGACGTCATAATACATTCATTCGACTTCCGCTGTTTGAGGTGGCAAATGTTTAGAGCTCAATAAAAACATAGTTCACACAGCATCCATTTGCCGTCAAAATTTCACAGCTTCACTTTGGTAGAGCTCCAGTTTATCGCTTTTATTTACCCTGCTTAATACGAATTTAGAAAGGCAAATTTTTGGCAAATTTAGACAGTCGTTTCCTTTGCTGTCCGTTATTTTTGCTACCCAAATTCGTGTGATTTCTTAATTTAATTTTAATTTAATTTTTATTTTATAAACTTTGCCGATGAAACAGTACATTACATAACAGGACAAAAACAAACGTACATAATGAAATACAGTACATGACCACGGCTGGGTGACCGCAACAGCGAATAGCCAATTACTGCGGGCCCGAGCAATTTTATAGGCCCATTTCTTAGCTTAGCGTGACGTAATCTTCCCGCGTGACTGCAAGACCCGAATACTTTGTTTGGCTACAATTACAATGTTTCTCGTGTTTGTTTTAGTTTTCACTCCAGTTGGATTGACCCGAATGTTCACCGTACTTGAAAAGTATGTTGTGAAACCTCAGGTATAAAACATAATATGGTCATTAAAGAGTCATTGTCAACCACAATGCATTTGTTTACATCTTACCTTTGGAAGTGACAAATAGCAACAAATGACGATTATATAAACATTTCTTTGGTGCAATTTTAGTATAAAAAAGTTAAAATGAGCAAATTTAACCCTAGGATGGTAGTAATATATTATGGATTGAAAACGAAACATCTATTATTCCGCCATTAAAATGGCCGCCAACGGCAGGGTTGGGAGCACAATGCATTGTGGTTGACAATGACTCTTTAACCCTTTAAGTGGCAATGCACCCTGATGCGCCTTTTACCTTAGTATTTTACTCTGTCTAACGCCAGACGATTTTACTCGTCAAGCGAAGAGTGCTGCCACTTAATGGGTTAACTCAGAACTTATGCCAGTGCCTTGTAGGAGGGTTCGTACAAAACTTGAAAGTCCTTGAATTTAAGAACAAAAATTCAACCCCTCAAAAATCCTTGAATTTAAAAGTGCTTGAAAGTCCTTAAATTCTTTATTTTCTGCACATCCTCTTAAATTATTTGACATTAAATAACGGACATATTGTTGAATTGATCGTGCTCATGTCTTTACAAAGCTTGTTTGAAATTCAGTATAGTTGTCATTTGAACAGTTTGACGTCACTTTCAGTTTTAACTCATTTCTAGCGCCTTCTTTTCAGCCCTTTAGTCCTTGAATTTCCTGATACATGAAAGTCCATGAAAATTCCTTCCTTGTACGAATCCTGATGTACAGTAGGCATATACAAACATGACGTTTCATCAACACCACAAATTCAGTCTTGATTAGTATACAGCACTAAATTCTGAAATTATACTTTCTTTGTTATCAGTTTCTTAGTGATATCGATGCGGAATTGTATATCATAAAGATGGAGAGGCAGATAATCAATAAAAAAATGAAGCAAACTGTAAGAAAACGATCAACAGGTGTCATTCCTAATGGTACAGGTATGTAAATATATAAGGTGAAGTGTGTTTGGTTTACGAAACATCTGAGAGTGCTTGATAGGGTTAAAGCAAGTAGTATAGGGTATTATCCCATACCTGTGTTAAAAGTGGCTTGCTGATTGGTTTAGAGCAGGTGAGCTTGTCGTCGAGCTCACCTGCTTTTTGCCCGAACTCACCTGCTTTTCGCCGAACTCACCCGCGAATTAACAATGGCGGACAAGATCTAGATTTAGCCGATAAACCTAAACTTTAAAGAACTTTTTTCGGTGACTAACCTGCTGAGACCCTACTGAGACTGAAGAAAAACCAAAGAAAAAATGCAATAAAGGTAATCTAGACGTATATTAAGAGCCCAGTGATTTTTTTGGCCGGAAAAATGTTGACAAAGCATCGACGAATATATCGCGAAGAGCTGTAATATGTGTATGGCTCGGTGTATGGGATAAAAACCAAACATACTTGCAGGTTCGGTGAGTCCGGGATTGGACGCACCTCGGGTGGCTGGAAGTTTCCCGAACTCACCTCGCTTCGCTCGATGAGTTCGCGAAACTTCCAGCCACCCTTGGTGCATCCAATCCCGGACTCACCTCCCTGCAAGTATGTTTGTTATAAAGCCATTGGTGGAGGATTTTGTAGATGGAAATTTCGAGTAGGAGCAGCTGCGAAACACTAGCTCAATCGAGTGAGATGCAAAAAAAAATCCTGATATTTACCCATAAAATCATTGGTTGTGAAGGTTTTAAGGCTCTGGTTTTAAGGAAAGCCAAGTTATAAAATTGAGTGATTACAATGGTCAGATAGATCTGAAAACATGGGGTTGATAGACGAGAAACCACATGTGCAAGGATTGAGTCGCAAACTCGAACAACAAATTATTCATGTCATGACGTTGAATGTTTTAGGTATACAAAATGGCGGCAGTCGTTCTAACGTTGATCACGAGGAATCCTACAAACAATTAGATGAAATGGAACAAGAAAAAAAGAAGCTAGGTTACAGTAAAGTTCTAGTATTATCATTTCACATGGTAGCATACTATAATTATTGTGCTAATTACGCGATCAGAATTAGTGGTCAGTTACACTGGCTTTGCGTTTCGTACTCGTTGGCAATGCTTTTTGATAAACATGGTTGCTGACATGTTTTGCTCACTTGTGTTGCTACTAGTGTTGCAACCATGTTCTAATTGAATTCTTTCAGTCTCTATTTTTACCTCGTCCGTATGTGCATGTATGTCGGTCAGTCAGTTGGTGTGTCATTCTTTCAGCAAACCAGGTTCCCAGTTGTTGTAGGCTACGAAAACTGCTGCTTTATAGAGTATTGAACGGCTAGTCACGAGTAAATCGATATGTCAGTCGGCCCACCAGTCTTCTTCAGTCTTCATCCACCAGTCTTTATCAATCATACTAGGAACTCGAGCATGATTGATACTCCTTTATACAGAACAGCGACTGGGCAACGATCTTTCAAATTCAGAATGGCCACAATTTGGAATGGACCATTTGCATTATAGACTAAATTTTGATCTCAACAAGTCTAGACAAAAATTTCATCACAGCTTGAAGGAGCATCACAAAATTAGTAATATTCCAAAGTTTCGTTGCGAAATGTTGTAAAATGCGGATAATATAGCCTTGCGAAGTTTGCCGTTTTTCAGTCAGTTTCTATTACAAACGGGAAATTGACAGCCCCAAAGGGTATTGGGCTGTCAATTTCCCCCGCGTAATGCAAAATGACTGAAAAACGGCAAACTTTGCAAGGCTATATTATCCGCATTTTACAACATTTCGCAACGAAACTTTGGAGTATTACTAATTTTGCGATGCTCTTTCAAGCTGTGATGAAATGTTTGTCTAGACTTGTTTAGATCAAAATTTAGTCTATAATGCAAATGGTCCATTCCTTAAAACCAGAACTTAGGACCTGCGAAACAACGAAAGACTTGTAGAAACATTTAGGACCAATCTTAAGAAATCTTGATGTAAATAGCATATATATTTGTGTGTGTGTTGTTATGTGTATGTGTGTGTGTCTATTATTATGGTGTATAAATAATTTAGATAATTTTATATGTAATATTTCGCTGAAAAGCCTTTTAAGGGATGTGAAATAAAAATACAATACAATACAATCTCACTATGTATCTCATTATGTATGCAGAATCGGGTGGATATGAAAACACAATGATATAACCACCCGAATCTGCATACATAATGAGCTACAGGATAACTCGCTTGATAGCAGAGTCAGACGAATTTTTAAGTGAATACATCTATTTGTTGGGTTGGCTATGGTTTTATGTTGTATTGCGTTGCCGATAACTCTCCCAGCCAGCAACATTGAAATCGGCGAGGCGGGTTTTAGATGTTATTTTCGCAATTGTTTACGAAAATAACCTTCCAATCTAAGTGTCCCACCTTTCAATCTCACTGATTGTAGTCAGTGGACTTTGTTGACACATTGTCATTATTGTACAATTATATATTTCCTATTAGAGCGTCGCCGTGATGCGTCGTCGTGGCAAAGAAACTTGGTTTATCCACTGTGCTTTTTGGTGCTTCTACTGCTTACTGTAAGTGTAAATAATGTAGTTTATGGTGCTTTGACTGTATGTTGACGTCATCTGAAAATCAAGCAATCAGACCAATGACGGCACTAGATGAAGTGAGGCGCAAAAGAGGCAACTGACCGCCTCCTTAGCTCACAATAGTTTCTTTAAACGATAGTGGAGTAACAATAAAAGCCTGATAATGTATCATTTTAGCAATTTTGCTTATGTTTGAGACTGAAGGCCTGACATGCATTTGCAACTGACGGTGGGAAATATGTTGCCAATCTTGATTTGCACTGACTATATATAGCCTGCAAAACAGGCATTTTGGTTGAGCCTGCCTGAATACCCAGGCTACACTGTCTATATATTTCGTGTATAATGTATTGTATAAGTGTATCTTTCTGCGGGTTAAAAGTGGTACTATACGTTTTCTCATGATCAATAACAATTTCTTTAAACAGTTCAGATCCTAAACAAATATAATTTTATCTTTTTTGCAGGGAAACTACCTGTATTTTGCTTCCGATTCAGCGTTTATTTATTTTTAACAGGCAATTTCCATGGCAATGGTTGCTTTGAACTTTTTGAGCTTACTTTTTGTGGACGAGGCTTTACCTATGAGAGCTTCAGTAAGTGAAGATTTTTGCTGGGAGAACTACTACTTGAAATTATTAATTCAAAGTTTAAATTTAGCATTTGGTCGAAAAAACTGATATTTGGTCGGAAATGTCCTTTATTGTTGTCTATGGTATAAAGTATTGACTTGATTTACTTTGGCTTGGGGTCGAAGTGAAGGCCTGGCCCTGGAGTAAAAAAGAAATCGAAAATTTGACTACTCGGACATTTTTCCGGACAACTTTTGAACGTTAACGGCACAGTTCAGCCTTTTGAATGATGGTTTTTAAGGCGCATTTCAACCCTTTTAATTGACAAAAACTAACTAGGAAAATCAATTATACATAATTCAAGATCAGTAAACTCAATGTTTTTAACAATAAAAATTTTATTTATTTATTTATTCATTTTGTCACGCACATAAAAGATATACATTTACATAGGGATATAACAATAACAATAACTAGAAAATGCTGTGACAGGAGAAGAAAACAGAAACTAATCAATCAATCAATTTTATTGAGCACCATTATTTCAATTATGTTATTTACATTAAATATTTGGATCCTGATTTAGGTGCCAGCTAGCAGCAGTAACCATTAGGTTAAACGAGGCAGCTAGCTTAATAAATAAATAATATATTTCCATTTCAAATTAATTTTAATTAAAGCACAGATGTATAACTTGAAGGTCAAAAATTGTTCATATATAAAGAAGTAGTTCACTATTACTAGTACCTTGCTTATAACTATTCAAAAAAAGAGAAAAAACAAAAAGAAGAGAAAAAACAAAGGGAAGAGAAAAAAAGAAAATCTTGTTCAAATATAATTGCATGTAATTATTAATTTTGTATTTTCAATTTTGTTTTGTTAGTTTTGACAATCATTCCTTGTATTTTTGCAGTAGGAATTTTTTTAACTTCAGCTTTAAATTTTGATTGTTTAAGTTTCTTTATTTCATCATCAATTTCATTCCATACCTTTACGCCCGAAAAGCGTATATTAAATTTTCCATATTTGGTTCTTATCTTTGGAATAGAATAAGTCAATCTTGAAGCAAATCTGGTATTATGATTATGTTTTTCTTTTACAGAAGTAAAAAAAGTGTGAAATATTTCTGGCAAGTTTCCATTATAGAAATCATGCATAAATGCTGCATTCCAATAGAAGACAAGATCATGCATCTTCAATATATTTAATTTTATAAATAAAGGATCTGTATGGTCATTAAAATTTGAAAAGGTCATTAACCTAACTATTTTTCTGGTTTGACAATGACTTTGAAATAGAGTCGAACTATCACCGCAAAATTGTTGTCTTGTGTTATAGCTCGTATCTTGAGTTTACAAGATGTTATTCTTCGGAGTATGTTTTTTCTTGTATTCTAACTATTTTTTCTGCAAAATAAACAAAGGATCGATAGATGAAGCATAGGTGTTTCCCCAAACCATTAGTGCATACAATATGTTAGAAATGGGTAAATAAGGGAATAATAAAGGTTCATGAGTACATCAATACTAACAAAATGCCTTATTTTGGATATTGCACCTATATTGCGTTTAACCTTTTTCGATATAATTGACACATGCGATTTCCAATTTAAATGACAGTCAATTGCTACACCCAAGTAGGCTAAGTGGTACTAAATTCTCGTTTAAGTATTTGATTATTTAAGAAGACTTTAATTTCGTAGTTAAACTTTCTCTGAACCGAGTGAAATATGATATAGTTTGATTTTTCAATATTTAAGGACAATTTATTAGCACAAAGCCAACGATAAACTTCTGATAGTTGAGCGTTAACCCTTGTTTCCAGCCTTGACAAACTCTTATCGGAACAGAAGAGATTTGAGTCATCAGCAAAAAGGTGAATATCAAGATCACTAGTAGTGTTTTTCATATCATTAATATATTATTAAAAGAAAAAGTAGAGGGCCAAGAGCAGAACCTTGTGGCATCCCACAGGTAACATCTAGTAATCCTGATGAGACACCTCCTATTGAAACAAATTGTTTTCTATTATATAAATATGACTTAAACCAGTCATATACTATACCTATAAATCCATAATGCTCAAGTTTTTGTGACAGAATAGAATGATTAACTGTATCAAAGGCCTTAGATACATCTAAGAAAATACCACACGAGTAGTGACCATTTTCAACAGCTGTTTGTATCTGATCAGTAATCGAAAGTGTTGCATGTAATGTAGAATGTTTTGCACGAAAGCCGAATTGCTTATTGTATAAGATATTGTGTTTTTCAATGAAACAACTAATTCTATTAAAAACAAGTTTTCTAACAATTTATTGAAAATTGATAGCAAAGAAGTCGGACGATAATTATTACAATGCATAGTTGAACCTTTTTTGTGTACAGGAATTACCCTGGCTAAATTCCAATTGATATTCGACCCCTTAACAATTAATGGATAACGAGACGTACTAATACAATTATGTACGAACATATCACAGATTACATGCACCTTAACATATAGGATACTGTACAACGAATTTTAGAGTAAAAATGTTTTAAAATGTTAAAAACATTAAGTTTGCTGATCTTGAATTATGCTTAATTGATTTTCCTTGTTAGTTTTTTCAATTAAAAGGGCTGAAATGCGCCTTAAAAACCATCATTCAAAAGGCTGAACTGTGCCTTTAATTCAGGCTCTGTATCAGCTAATCGAACGACGAACAATGGGCCTGGACTATAGCTGAAACGTTTTAACTAGTACTTAATAATGACTAGCACATGACCAAAAAAACGTGGGAACAAAATCAAATACATTTCATTAATCTTAATGAGAAAATGGATGTCACTTGAACAACGAAAGTGTCCACCATTTCCCATCGTGTATTTTAATTATAAATATGTATGTATATAAGTATATTATATCTAATATGGTTGTTCAGTGCATAATAAGGCAAATAATTCATTGTTGTTATCATTATTTTAAGAAAGTTGTGATTGGGAAAGTTTCGTCCTCAATCATGGGAAAATTTGGAGCAGTCTTGGAGATCATACTTATTTTGTATCCTTTACATAGATACAGTAGACAGTTTCAAACACGCTGACCCTGTCAACCGAAGCTGATTTCCACGAGGGGCGTGTACGTGCAAAAGTGTTTTAAAATTACAGCGATGTAATTTTAGAACACTTAAGGCTGCAGTGATTACATTGGTTGATATATAAAGGCACAGTTCAGGCTTTTGAATGCGGGTGAATTTGTTCATTTGTTGTTGTCGTTGGGACTGCAATAATTGGCCATTTGCTGTTGCGGTAACCCTGTCACATATTATATTTGTAATTCTGACGTAGCTAACAAATTGAAATTGAAGATGATGTAGTATTATAATGCATATTATATTGCTTACCTTCTCGTTGTACTATTTTATGGCAGTAAAATATCAACAGCTTCGAGAAAGCGTACAATTTAGTCCAATACATGTTTCAACGTGAAATTGGACTGCGACCAAATAGTCGATCTTTTGTTTGAATTTTTCCTTAATATATCTTAGGAAGCGTTCACCGTAGAAATACTCACAAACTTAATTGAAGAAAGTAATGATTTTTTCAAAATTGCATGTTGTGCGCATCGTCGCATCGTATTAAGACCATCATTCAAAGGTCATGCTGTGTCTTCAATCTCGGGGGATATAGTAATACTGGCAAACGTTATCCTAAAGGGCATACACATATTGTACAGATACTGGTGCATCAAACAATGTAGCCTAGGCTAATTTGCCATTAATTCATCGCATGTACTGTTTTCATTTCTTAACCACTATCAGCTATCTCATGGCTGCATCATTAATGGGATTTTATAGTCTTCCCTGGTTTGCAAAGCTTACACCAATTGTAAAAAATACACCTATGACACAGGTACTGTAGTGTTAAAGGGCATGCAATATAAATTGAAAGAACATTTGAAATTATGTATAAACTTCCTTTACAATTATTCCGTATCTTGCTTGGTTTTCGAAATAAATCGACTTATTTTGATCAAAAGCAGCGTGTATTCCGCCATCTTGGATATGCATTCGATATGCATACGTCACAAGTAGGGTAAAGAGCGAAATTTTTATCTTGCCAACCACATGTCATTATCAATATGAAACTCGATTTTCCGAAGTCCTTTTAGTACTCAATTAACTCACAACATTTTAAGAAATTTTTCGAAGAAATTTTAATAGTCCCACATGAAGAAGTTTTAACAAGTTTATCCTGCTTCTGACGTCATCAAAAACTCAGTTAATTTACCAAGGTGGCGGACTGCACACTGTTTTTGGTAAAAGTATTTTGAAAACCAAGCAAGGTACGAAAATTTCTTTCTTCTTTCTTCATATATAACTTTAAAAGTTCTTTCGAATAAGACAAAGTTAATTTTTATTGCCATATCCCTTTAAGGCAGTGTGTTACGGAAACAGAAGTAACTTATTTTAAATGGGAATGTTTCTAGCAATCAATTGTTCCTGGTTCGGACCATCGTTAGGAATTCATCAGGGATGGATCCAGCCAAATCTGTGTGTGTGTGATCATCGACCCATAGTCATGGTTTGGGATGCGACCGTTGACCAAGTTCATAATCAAATGGAGCTTCGCACAGCAGTGGTCCGTAGATTTGGCGAAACATTGCCCTTGGGGCAATGGTGACATGATATTTCCTTTCCAAATTAACAAATTGGATTGGCACCCAATCAGACGTCGTCATTCCCAAGATGTCGATTTCACGACGTTAGGAATGTGGTTGCAATTCCTGAATGTTCTGACGCAAATCGTTGAACGTTTTTTTCGAGCGAGAGGAAGGATCCACGGTTTTGGTAGTATCTCTTTATACAATAAGCATAAATGTCGAGCAATCTACAGCAGAGAACAGTTTACTTCATTTAAACTTTTTCTAAATTCACAGGCAGTAATTGTTACAGTAACGCCCAAAAAAGATAAAGAAAACAGTTTTTCGGTTTCATGGTTCTAATCTAAGGTTCAGATTTGATTTCCGTTACCATTAAGGAACCATTGACCAATCAGATGCATTTGAACTATCCGATTAACCAATCAGATGTGTACTAAGCCAGTGAAAAGTAGTGATAACGGTAGTGGAAGTCAAATCTGAACCTCTCTAACAAAAGTTCTGGTAAATATCCGGCAAACCCGCAAAATTTCTATTGGATGCAGTATGTCTATATACATGTATTTTATCGGTATCCGAATTTGGCACATCCCTAGTTTAAGATCATTTTTTTGTTCTTCGCACTTGTAGGTAATAGCAAATTGTGTTGTATTGCTTGTTCTCAGTTCCGCTCTTCCCGTACTGGCAAGAATGTTAGGTAAGAATACATATAATGCAGTCTGATGGCGACTGGATGCGTTTCAAGATTTGTTGATACCCAATTCACAACTTTAGATCACAGAAACTCATAATAGAACAAAGGAAATAAGCTCTAGAATTATCTACATGAGTGAATAACTCTTATACATAATTCTAATGCTTAGTTACCTTTATCCTTTTTTATGCTTCTGTAACTATAGAACAATAGTAACTAGGCATGTGAGTCATCTACTTTGTGAATTGGATAGCGACGATGTAAGCAACGTTAGCTAAATTTGTCTATAGCAGCACATGGTAACAGACTATATACAGTATATAGACAGGGTTTTCAGTTTTGTGTGAGGCTCTGGCTAATGGCGATGAAGCTATGGCGATAGATATTATTTCTACCGATAGAATGTACAAATTTGGGCGAGTACACATAATAGAGACGTGACTAAACGTACAAGCTCTGGCGAATTTGGGTGGGGTTGAATGAAAAAGTCTAGCGAAATTCGCCGTTCGCCGGCCTAAACTGAAAACCTTGATAGACTATACATAGTCCGACTCGGCGAAAAGCCCGTAACCGGCCTGCATGTCCCTAACCCGAACAAGAGGCATTCACCTACCGAACGTCTAAACACTTTGAAACGCCATTTTGAATGTTTTCGGGGGGGGGAACTTCCTCTCCCTAGCGCACTGGCTAGGAACATGGCCACAGAACATGGCCGCCGGTTATCAGTGACATCAAAGGCGCGGACAAAGAGTTGGACCTAGTCTATACTCTTTTGATATGGTGGTCAACTCGAAAAAAGAAAGGAGTTGTTGAATTGACTAATCTGTTCCCTATGTGTATTAGACTGTGTATATAGAGGGACAGCAGTTTTAGCGATGTGGATATTAATATTAACCAATCTATTTGGTGACAAATATATGCCATGGAAACATTTATAGCATGATTTGTTCGCTCTAATAGTTATGGTAAAGATTACATTTTGAAGTAGACCACCATGTGTAGCGCCATTCCCAAAAGCGAGAACGCCCTTAACTATGATCTACATTTAATAACCCACAATAATTTTGTATTACAGGAATCACAACATTTGATTTGATGGGAGAATTTGGTCGTTTTGATTGGCTTGGAAACTTACACTTGATCATAATTTACAACTTATGGTTTGAAGTTGCAACTGCTGTTTGTCTAATGAAGAAACTAACTGCAGCCGTACGTGAAGCGCTTTTTGAACGCTTTAAAAAACCATGGAAGAAACTCAAGTCTTTAGTTTGACAATGCTAAGAGCCTAAGACATGCACGTTTGTCATTTGTATTTATTGTAAATAAAACATTTAATATAGTAACTATAGAAGTGGAAATATATTTTGTTTTATACTGCATGAGACATGTGATGCATGTTAAAATGGTCCTAACACAACTTGAGGAAATTGAACCAGCAAAGTCAAATTCACGTCGTTTCTTGGCTTTGCATCATTGCAAGGCTGTTTCACAAGGAGCTATATATAATTGGATGCCACCTGTTACCTTTCATATGTTGTTCTTGTATTCCCTGGGTAGTGATTTAAAAATGTTCAGTGGTGTAGACACAAGGGCACATGTCCCCTACCAAGTCTTCCTCTAGGGCTCTTTATATGCGCCCTTTCTCCCAGACAAAAATTGAAAAGTGCCATTTTTGATGGGAAAGTTGCCCTTAACACGTAGTGCTCCCCTAACTACTTTGGTTTCCACGGGCACAATCGTGTTATGGGCTTACCGTGAACTGCTAGCCTCCTCCATAATGCATGTACCGTAGCATTTGCGTCAATGTAAATACTATGCGAGCAGAGGTTTAATGAAACAAAGAAATACACCACATTTCAACGATATTCGAGTGACCGCCTGAAATTCAGGGTACGTTTTGGGCACTCTTGTATTCAGCATAGTGATCAGGCATTCAAATTATATGGAATGGGTCGTTCCAGAAAAGATCCATACTCCCCCCACGGAGGAAATTTCTGCCGTCCGGAGGGGGAGGGGAGAAAAAATTGTTTCTGATAATAGTAAATGTATCCGAAGGGGGTAGGGGGGTTAACTTCCTATTTCCTCCGTGGGGTGGTATGGATGTTTTCTCAGTGGAATAACCCAATAATTTCTATAGGGTCACTTTTTGGGGGACACCCTGCACAGTGTAGATCAAACACTTGTAGAATATATATGCGATTTTTCGACAAAAAGTATTATTCTACTGCAATTGAAAATCACAATTTTCACAATGGTAAATCCAAGCCAGTGTACTGTCCTTTACAAGCTCTCAACAGCGAATAAAATCCTGTATTCACGAATAATCTGTAAATTCAGCTTAGGGACCGCTCATTATTTATTGTACAGGGGGGGGGGGATTGAGGAGAAACTGGGGGCCTTTAAATTTTTTTTAAACCTGAAAGGGGGGCTTTGAAAAAATACAGAGACACGAAAGAAGGGGAGCTTTGAAAAGATTTACCAGTTTGAAAAAACATTAGTAGTTTTAAAAATGTATCACTTAACAACAAATAACAATGTTTATAGACCTTTAATATTCATAAATGGAAGCCAAATAAAAAGTCTCTTATGTTCATGTAAACAGACAATTCCCATTATAGACTAATTTTAGAACTAGGCACTGAACAGATGCAAATCAAGGCCGAATTTTGGTGAAAATAGTGGGGGAAGTGGGAAAAAATTTTAGGGGAGGTGTAGCGGTCTAGCTCACAACCCCCATGGAAAGTTAGGGCTTATTGTAGAACGGGTCAATATCAACGAGGTGAGGTATGCATGTAGTGTACATATATACCAGTGTTTGATGAATTATGAATGTATATATGACTCCAATCTTGCCCTTCATTACAATTGCTACAAAGTTTCTTTCAAAACATTGCATTAAAAGGGAACTTGACACAGAGATGAATGGCTATCACTGTTTCAATTCAAAACGATCTCAGGGGAGGTGCGCACCTCTCCACACCTCCCCTCAAAATCCGGCCTTGATTTTGGCATTTTCTTGATTTTCAAATATCGTGTAAACAACATATTCACTATTTGAAGGGGACAACCTTTTTGACATGCACTATATATACAGGGTATATAAAAAAAAGGTAATCGGACTTCAGCGCGCTATTATACGGAAAGATCAGGCTTTTAGCTATTGAATGACATGCTTTTCATGCCAAATTAAGTGGAGAAAAAATAAGCATGTGCGAGGCCGATTAAAAATGGGTTAGGGTAAAACGCTGATACGGACGGACGGACGGACGGACGGACGGATGACCTATTTTTCTCTAAAATATGTTTTAAACATCATATCCGCGTTTTACCCGATCGGGTAAAACGCGGATATGCCTTTAAAAGAGCCGAAAAGCATATTTTACACCATATCCGCGTTACGCGGATATGCCTTTGAAAGAGCCGAAAAGCATATTTTACACCATATCCGCGTTTTACCCTATCGGGTAAAACGCGGATATGCCTTTGAAAGAGCCGAAAAGTATATTTTACACCATATCCGCGTTTTACCCGATCGGGTAAAACGCGGATATGATGTTTAAAACATATTTTAGAGAAAAATAGGTCATCCGTCCGTCCGTCCGTCCGCCCGTCCGTATCAGCGTTTTACCCTAACCCGATTAAAAATGTTAGTCAAAATCGCATATTTTCACCTCTGGCTCTGTGCCTAATTAAAACAATGCATAACAAAATAAAAGCAATTAATCACGAACGTGTCGTAGCTTAGCTAAGATTTATTCCTACTTAATAATAATTATGAACATGTGCGTCGTTTATATTGAAGGGAAATTCATCAACTTAAGTACCAAAGGGGGTTCATTTTCAATGGTTTTAGACCCAACTCTCAACGGTGAAAATATGCAATTCTGACTAACATTTTTTATCGGATTCGTATTTGCTCATTTTTTATCCATTTGGCATGAAGAAGATATCACTTAACAGCTAAAAGCATGATCTTTCCGAATGTGAAAAAATCTCGTTCATACGCAGAGTAATTCAGATACAATAGCGCGCTGAAGTTCGATTACCTTTTTTTTTTATACACCCTGTATATATATATATATATATATATATATATATATATATATATATATATATATATATATATATATATATATATATATATATATATATATATATATATATACAGGGTGTATCAAAAAAAGCGCAATCCTCGACTGAAATGTAAATTGCTAAACAAATAATAGACGTAAACGTTAAAGTTTACATTCATTTTAAAGCGTAGCCATTCAGCTTTCTAACAGTGGGTTGTTTCTTAAATTTGACTCATTGGTTCGCGGGTAATAATATTTTACGTTATTGCGATTGGAGATTAAAAAAATTGAGATGGAATAACAAATCGTTCTCATGAAAATAACTGATTTTTTCATTGAAACAAACGAATGTTGCATTTTATTAAATGGATTGTAACAATAAGTATAATTACGGCTTTTCTTCCACTATTTTTAACTCAGTTTGAAACTTCAAATGCGATATAATTTTGGCTTGGACCATCTAAGTTGACTGACATCAACTTGCTATAATTTCTGTTTACATTACATCGCAATTCGAAGACACTCTGGCTCAGACACCAGAATGTTTTGACGATTTTTAGCATTCGTTTAGGATTTTCAAACAACCTGGTCTCTTTTAAAATACTTTTAATTTGTTCTTACGTGGTTTTCCAGATGTAGTGATGACAACATTAAAGTTTAAAGAAGAAAATTCTAACATTTAAACCGACTAAACAATAACATAGTAAACTTGCATAATTAAACAGCAACTAAAAATGATAGGTTTTACTAAATATTTTCCTGTGCAATTATTACTAGCATTGGAGACAAGGATAATAGTTTGTTTGAAAGAAAAAAGAACAGGCTTTGAAGTAAGCCTAAAAGCGTTTAACTAGAAATAGTATTTCGAAAGTTATTAAGCACAAAAGATGAATTGCGTTTATTTTGATATATATACCCTGTATATATATATATATATATATATATATATATATATATATATATATATATATATATATATATATATATATATATATATATATATATATATATATATATATATACACTAGGAAAAGTTTATAAATCTTTCTACATTTTATACCGGTATAAATACTATAATTACTTAAAAAATACATTTAAAATCGGACACAAAACTAAATGCTATCCTTTTATTCATTTAATTCTTATTTAAATTTTTCCGTGCGTGTATGCAGGTACGTGAAATGCTTAACTGCGAAGCAGCCACACGTAATTGCAATTCAAAACCATCGTATGTTTTGGACTAGTGAACTTTCGGAGTAGTGAACCTTCCGAGTAGAATATATGAATCTTCCACTCGAAATGTTCATCTACATAAAGCCTTCAATCTCGGGATCAAGTGGTCTTTGAATCAGGGACGTGGGATGAGGGGGGGGCAGAGGGAGCACGTGCCCCTCCCCCCTCCCAAATTGTTTCAAAGGACCAAAAGTGTCCCTTTTTGTGATGAAAGTGCCCTTTTTGTACAAGCTAATGTCGCTGTAAATATTAAATTAACATCAAAGGTGCCTTTCTTGTTTAGAGATTTCGATGTTTTTTAAAAAAAAATTGGTCAAAGACTTGCCATTGCGTTATGGTATGACGGGAAAACTTTTCTTAAGCTACTAGTTGTCCAA
>CACRXK020006856.1:7483-24212 GCA_902702795.2 Paramuricea clavata | reverse complement strand
TTTAGTCGGCAGGAGATTTAGTTTATGAAACTTTTTCTCTAGTTGTTGATTTACTGTTATAAAAGCAACATTTGAATGGAAACGAAAACGGCTACGGTGATTTCCTCGCACGCGATCAAATCTCGTACTCGTAGTCGTACTCGTAGTCAAATCTAAAGCTCCCTATTATCGGTCTAGCTACGGCCCTGCTTCTCTTCCTTCGGAAATTGGAGTACGGTTGTGTATGTGGGAACAGTTTGTTTATAAATGTATCCAAAACTGGACTGTACCTAGACTATCTGGTGTGTGGACTCCGACTCCTTGCGGGGCCCCTATATACAAAGCATGTTTCTCAGTTCAAGAATTATACTATATCTTAATTATTTAGGTGCGGTTTTGGGAATTTATTTTTCATTTAATTTTAGAATGAGCATGTAAAATGTCTTGCAAGTATAAAATTCTCGATTTAGATTGTTAATAAACAACAAAACAGCTGCGATTGAAAAAAAAACCCACGAAATAAAAGCATTATATTATCAAAATGCTTGAAATGCTACAGATGATATTATATATGTTGATGTCATTGATGCCGTCACTTCCACTTCCGCAGAGGCGTTTGCACCGCAAAATGTAAGGCATGCGGGGCACTTCAACCCACATCCCACGTTTAGGAAGTCCTAATCGTAAGGTCAAAAAGCTTGTCTTCACCTATAGTCTATACTAAGTTTATAGTTTTCTAAAGTTTTGAGATAAACAGACAGGCATGTATACGTGCACCAGGGGTGTACAGGCCAGGGACGAGACAACAAGAACTCGTTGTGGACCCGTGGCATCAATGGCTTCATAACAGTCAAAATAAAACAAACTCTAGAAGCGTTTCGTACTAGCTTATAAGTAAAGATGGGTAGGAGCTACTAGGTTTTAAAGCAAATTATTTCAAGACCAATTTTATTTGAACATGAACAAAGGGGATATAATGGACCATTTGCATTATAGACTAAATTTTGATTTAGACAAAAATTTCATCACAGCTTCAAAGAGCATCAATTTCCCGTTTGTAATACAAAATGACTGAAAATTGCAAATTTCGCAAGGCTATATTATCCGCATTTTACAACATTTCGCAACGAAACTTTGGAATATTACTAATTTTGTGATGCTCTTTCAAGCTGTGATGAAATTTTTGTCTAGAACAAAATTTAGTCTATAATGCAAATGGTCCATTAGAGAACATAAAATGAAATGCCTTTTGTTTCCCTGATGTAACAATTAAAGTGCCTATGCAACGAATTTTTACCTCATTTTTTATTGTTTTTCTAAGAAGTACTGCTGGAGTGATGAAGTATGACGTTTACAGTTTCGTTATATCTCATCTCATTCTCAAGTTATCGCACTTTCTATATTTTGAGTTGTGACGTCACAAGTATGAGTTGAGAGAATGGCAATAACAAGAAAGTCTGATATCTTGGTGAGTATTTAATAAAATTCAATGAAACTTGGCACACTTAAATGCCAACATGCATCGTCATAAGAGGAATCAAGTGCATAATTCTCCAACTAACAGAACGCGTTTCCGTCGAAACCTAATTACCGGCGCAATCAGTTTTCCAAGCCTAAACATCAACATCGTCAAACAAATATTCCCTCAAAGAATTTTCGAAGCGGTCGCTATCGGAGGATTCCGAAACCAAGAACCGAACCGCAGAAAATACAGATACAAGAGCAAGCCAAATCAACCCGACATACAAAGTGAAACCTTTCCAATCAAAGTCAGAGTTACAGCTCGGAGAAACGGAGTCCTGGGAAGCTTACCTACAGTTGGTCAACCGCACCTTGGACCAGTTTGGAACCCTCGTTTAGGGGCAATCCAACGGACAAGTGATAATCATACCTCTCAGAGAAGTGTAAATTTTAATAATTTAATTAACATTAAAACTACCCCATTGGGAAGCTCTGCCTGCCCAACCTTCTCATTTCTAATGTGCGCTCAATTGCCTCTAAGATAGATGAACTAAGTGTTGTTGTTTCCATCAACCAAATCGACATTGTGTGTATTACCGAGACTTGGCTTTCCTCTGCGATTCCCGATTCTGCAATATTTCTTCCAAATTTTAATGTTATTAAAATCTTCGTCTTGTGGAGGTGGAGTATGCATTTTTATAAACAACAGTATATATTGTCAACGCCTAACTGCTTTTGAAGATCCTACATTTGAGTCCTCATGTGGCTTTTCGTCAGATCCACATGACTCCCCCGCTCGACTTCGGTGATACTATTGGCTGTAACTGATCTACCACTCCACATCAGCTGGCCACACCGAAAATGTAAACCTTTATTCTCATATCCAAACCAATGTTGATACTTTCAAGCAATCACATCCTGAAGCCCTTGTTTTAATCACAGGAGACTTCAATTATAGGAGTACTGGTTTCAACGCAAAATATATCCAAAGATCAATTGGCCTTTTCCAAATAATTAAGGTGCACCGTAGAGATAATGTAACCTTATACTGGTGCCTAACTAACCGCAACGATAGCCTATAGGATCCTATCAAACTTCCACCTCTAGGAAACAGTGATCATAACATGGTTTGTTTAAAATCCCTAAATCTCCCTTTGGAGATATGGTATGGAAGCGGGACGTTAGAGAAAGGTATGGAAGCGGGACGTTAGAGAAAGCTCATTACAACCTTTTGGCCGTTCGATAACCTCATTTGATTGGTCAGATATTTTTACTACAAATGCGTGTGAAGATAAATATGGAAAATTTAATGACATAATGAGTGATACGATTGATATTTTACTCCCTTTGAAAAAAACTAAAGTAACTAAATGTGACAAACCATGGCTGACGTCATCAATAAAAGAGTTAATCATGTTTCGCTCGCTACTCTGGTTTAATTAAATGATTACAAAGCCCGGTCGAATTGTAATCAAGACCCAACGTTTCGACACTCCAGTCTAGTGTCTTCATCAGGGGTGATCTAAAGATGCAATCGTGGCTTCTTAAATACCCAAGGGATGACGTCACCTGCCAATGAGATGCATATATTCCTCTGGCAAATGGGCACCGTCATCCCTATTCAAAGCATGATTACCCATATTTATATGCCACGCTTCTAGGCAAAGTCTTTGACCATAGCGATTGTTTGTGGTAATCACTTTTGCGTTTTCCCACGCAATGTTCGGCTGAAGCTGATTTTCCCTTGTCTAAAGTTGAAACAGCCTTTTGATGTTCTTTTAGCCGTGTACCAAACTGGCGTTTAGACTGGCCCAAATACTCTTTCTCGCAGTCACCGCATGGTATAGAATATACAGCATGAGTTTTCTGATTTGTTTTAACAGGATCTTTTGGCTTTGCGAAAATATGGCCTAAAGTCAACTAGGGTTTTAAGGCAACCTTAATATTACAATTACTTAAGATTCTCTTGATTGGTTCTGTGACACCTTGAATGTATGGAACTATTGCATAACCCTTAACAAAGGTATCACCCTCGGAGTTATTTTGGTTCCTACAAACAGATGATCTCAGGCAATCATTAAGAAAACGTTTTGGGTAATCGTTTTCCCCTTAAATATTCAGAACATATTCACCCCGTTCATTAGCTGGAGAATCACTGTTTGACGGCAAGGATTCAGCTCTTTGAAGCAACGTTTTTGCTACGGATCTTTTATGGCTTACTGGGTGATGAGAGTCGTATGACAAGTATTTGTCTGTGTGTGTGCATGGGTTTGCGATAAACATCAGTCTCTAACTTCCCTTCGACAGTTCTGTGCACATTCAAATCTAAAAAAGCTAAATTTCCATTTATCTCACGTTCTACCGTGAATTGGATGGACGGTTCAATAGAATTTAAATGTTGCAGCAGAATATCGATTTCATTACAGAAACCGCAGAGATGACATCATCGACGAAACGTTTCCAAAACGATAGAGATACCGGAACAGAGGCTAAAGCTCTTTGTTCGACATCTTCCATTACTAAATTAGCAATTACTGCCGATACTGGTGACCCCATCGCTGTTCCAAAAACCTGTTGATAATAACAGCCCTCAAACACAAAGTATGTGGTGTTGAGACAAAAAGACAGAAGATCAATAATATCTTCTACAGGCAAGGATGTTCTTTGTAACAAAGTGGCATCCTGTCTTAGTCTTTTTGTCGCAACCTTGATGGCAAGATCAACTGGGATGTTTGTAAACAAGGAAACGACATCAAATGATACCAACACGTGATCTGCTTTAAGAGTTTTACCTCTTACAAATTCTGCAAAATGACAGGAGTTTTTGACAGTGTTTTCGGTATTCCCCACCACAGGGGACAAAATTTTCGCCAAAAAACTTGAAACTCCATATGTAGGAGAGTTCACAAAGGACACAATAGGTCTCAATGGAATTTCCGGTTTATGGATTTTCGGTAAACCATAGAAACGCGGAGATAGTCCATCGCTGCTGTATAACTTTTCATATGTAGCCTTGCTGATAATATTAGATTTCTTCAAAAGAAGTAACTTGACGTTTAAACCACCTCTTTGAGTCTTTCCAGTAGGATCAGACTTGAGAATAGAATACATATTGTTACTCAACAGTGAAAGAGCCTTCTCGCGATAATCATGTTTGTCCATAACAACAACACAATTGCCTTTGTCCGCTGAGAGAATAACCCGAATGAAAAAATTCGCACTTTCGCAATTAAAGAAGCGATCAAACAGATAGAGAAGCATGACAAAAAATTGCTGCGTCTGATTGGAACGAAACCATCTGATAAATCGAGTTCGAATCTTAAGAAGCGATGGGTAAAAAACCTCTCATCTAAAGAGCTAAGTGAGTTGGAAAGGAAGGGTCTTGAACACGGCCTAAAATTTGCGGTTGCACCTAACAGAATTCCAACAGCCGAAATCATTGCTTCAGTTGAAGAAGGAATTTTTCCACTAGACGATAATGCTAAGCGATTGGTAAGAGCTGAGGTCAGTAGCATTCTTAGACGTGCCAAAATACCTCCAAAAAACATTGATTCGAATGTTTTCAAAGCTTTACTTGCTCTTAAAAAAGATCCGGACAGGGTTATTCTTTCAGCGGACAAAGGGTAACACAATTGTGTTGTTGTTATGGACAAACATGATTATCGCGAGAAGGCTCTTTCACTGTTGAATAACAGAAATACGTATTCTATTCTCAAGTCTGATCCTACTGGAAAACTCAAAGAGGTTTAAACGCCAAGTTACTTCTTTTGAAGAAATCTAACTATTGTGTCCTTTGTGAATTCTCCTACATATGGAGTTTCAAGTTTTTTTGCGAAAATTTTGTCCCCTGTGATGGGGAATACCGAAAACACTGTCAAAAACTCCTGTCATTTTGCAGAATTTGTAAGAGGTAAAACTCTTAAAGCAGATCAAGTGTTGGTATCATTTGATGTCGTTTCCTTGTTTACAAACATCCCCGCAGTTGATCTTGCCATCAAGGTTGCGACAAAAAGACTAAGCCACTTTGTTACAATTCAAAGAACATCCTTGCCTGTAGAAGGTATTATTGATCTTCTGTCTTTTTGTCTCAACACCACATACTTTGTGTTTGAGGGCTGTTATTATCAACAGGTTTTTGGAACAGCGATGGGGTCACCAGTATCGGCAGTAATTGCTAATTTAGTAATGGAAGATGTCGAACAAAGAGCTTTAGCCTCTGTTCCGGTATCTCTATCGTTTTGGAAACGTTTCGTCGATGATGTCATCTCTGCGGTTTCTAGTAATGAAATCGATATTCTGCTCAACATTTAAATTCTACTGAGCCGTCTATCCAATTCACGGTAGAACGTGAGATAAATGGACATTTAGCTTTTTTAGATTTGAATGTGCACAGAACTTTATTTATTTATTTATTAACTTTACAACCATACATAAAATAGACTAAAACACTACATAATATGGTTGAAGGTATGGTCAACAGGACATGAATAGCCCCATATGAAGACCAACCTTAATGAAAACAAACTATAACAAACATAAATCAAAGACGATAACAAATATAAAATTTACAGAAAACATGACGAATTACGAACAACAGCTTAAGTTGAAAGAGCGGCACTTAGAACAGAAGGTTTTCCAAGTGCGCATTCTGTTTACATCGAAAGATGAATGAAGTGAGAAGAGTAATGAACAGTTAGTCTGTTTTTAAATGAGGAAACGGATGAACTATTACGAATGGTAGGAGAGAGATTATTCCAGAGAAAGACAATTCGGTTGAAAAAAGAGTTCCTAAAGAGAGAAGTCCTGCAATGATTGACACGAAGCAAGTTGTCCGAACTTGAACGGGTGTGAGACGAGCTGTTTGAAGAAAAAGTGACGAAAGAGGAGATATCTAGGTCGAAGAGACCGTGCTTACATTTAAAAAAGAAGACGAGATCCTTTAGTTCCATCCAGTAGGATATTGGTAATAAATTAAGCTTTTTAAGGCGTTCAGGATATGGCAACTCATAATCCTGAAGAATATATTTACTAGCTCGTCTTTGAACACCCTCGATGATCGCAAGATCACGTGACGATCCTTGAGGTGCCCAGATCTCACTACCATATGACAGATGAGATCGGACGAGAGCAAGATAAAGGAGCCTACGGCAGCAAATATCAGACATATGCGTACAACTCCTACGAAGAAAACCAAGCATACGATTGGCTTTTGCAGTGCAGCTGGCGATGTGAGTGGACCACTTTAGGTCATTGCTGATAACAACACCCAAGTCTACTTGGTTAGCTATGCTCTTAACTGGATCGTTGTTAAGAAAGTAGCAATGAGTTGGAGGGTTACGTTTGCGGGATATCCTAAGTAGGAACGTCTTCGAGACATTAAATTTCATTTTCCAGTTAAGTGACCAGTTGGACATAGCGTCCAGGTCGAGCTGAAGGAGACCACGATCAACTGGTGATCGTATAGCACGATAACACTTGCTGTCATCAGCAAAAAGTGCAACGGTACTATTATTGGTTACCTCGGAAAGGTCATTTACATAAAGAATGAATAAAAGTGGACCTATTACACTAGTGGACCTATTATTATTATTTTTTAAATAGTACATATATATAGATTTATATTTATATATATATATATATATATATATATATATATATATATGAAGAATTAACAAAATATAATATATATGCTCGTTACACGAAAATATATGATATTTCGATCAACCAACATGAGAAGCTTACAAAGACATGCATTTTTACAACAAAATCATAAACTTACGATAGTAAATGTGACCCCTCTCTTTCGTCTGGAATTTTTGAAATTTTATCCTGAGAGGATACATCAAAAATTGGCAATAGTTTATGCGATTCTTCGAGGGAAATTTCCTTGTACTTTGCCATATTATTAATTATTGTAAATTTGATATCATTTATGTATGGCATGAGTGAGTCGAATTTATAATTAACCTGAAAAAGGGAAAATTTTGTTAATGCATACCGTATTTACTCGATTGAGCGCCGCCACCGAATGAGCGCCGCACTAAACAGTGTAAAAACTTTCCGCCGTCAAAATGAGGACATTTAGTGACAAAAACCTTTTAAAACTTGTTTATTTTATTGTTAAAAGTTCTTTTTATAATTCACAAATAAAATAATTTTTAAAGAGCGCCGACCCCGATTGAGCGCCGCCCCCGAATGAGCGCCGCATCTGAAGGTCTGAAAATTTAAAGAGCGCCGCGGCGCTCAAACGAGCAAATACGGCATACTAAAAATGAAACAGGGGTTACAATATAATTATATGAATATTAATTCCTATGAAGCTGTATTGGCTGGTCGAAACTGAAGCATATATTCTACCGCGAAGAACCTGCGTAATTCTTGATGTGTAAATTATATGTAATCAACGCCATGTTGGATGAATTTTACAAACGGCATTCGTTGTTTCCAATAATCTAATTTGATTCGTCCAACATGGCGAAATTCTCTTTGTGTTTTTAATCCTTTGAGAATGGTTGGACACCACCTATATATGCAGCTGCTGTTTGTTATGAAAAAAGCGTATGAATAAAACGTCAATGAAGACGTGATCATCAACAGTGGAATTTTACTCTTGAAGACAAGCGACAAAAGAAAATATTCTAGTACCATGCGGTAATACGCCGTAGTTATTCAACATTCTAGGCCTACGTACGTTATACAATCATTTGCACGATTCATAACTAAGTAAACAATTGAAACGTTCAAAGTCACGTGGGTATTTTGGCAAAAAATTGACCAACGGGGAATTTTCCGAAGTTTTCTCGAAAAAAACCCCGCTTTTCACAAAGGCATTACGGCGGGCGTTTGTTTTCTCGCAGCCCTCGCCTCCCGCAAGCAAATAAACGCCTGCTGGCGGCGTATTTTCTACTCACACCTACATGGCGGCCTTTAAGTCGGCTTCACTGGAATTAGAGTTCACTGGAATTCACTTATACTATTGGTATACTTGTTTGTCGTATAAGCATAATAAGACAGTACTTTTAAGCGACAAATAAAGTTTAGTAATGCATGCTTTCAAATGGCTCACGTACAAAAATGTGAGTAATTTTTAATCATTGCCATTGTCGATTGTCAAACGCTCTATAGTATCACTCTCCTCCGCAGAGGCTTTGTAGTTTGTTTTCTTTCTATATATAAAGTTTGACTATAGAGTTTGCGGGCAGTACCAGCCGTCTTTCCCCACGAGCTTGGTAGTGTGATTCCCAATTATATCCAAATGTCCAAGATGCCCCTTTTAAGATTCCCTATTATCTCCAAATGTCCACGATGCCCCCTTTTAACCCCGCGCGCTCGCTCCTCCCGCGTGCCCACTTCTCTGCCTAGCCCGCTGCTGCCCGCAAACTCTATAGTCAAACTTTATATATAGAAAGAAAACAATTAAACTGCAATATAGAAAGAAAACAAACTACAAAGCCTCTATGGAGGAGAGTGCTCTAGTATAATGACATGGTTAACCAAGCCGGCAAACTTCAGAGATATTATAGGAGAAACAAACATGATGTAAAGCTTTGATGTAAAGCTTTAATAATAATCCACCTTAAGTAAAAAAATACAGTGGACTTACAAATTCATAAACATTATAAAACCATTATATTACAATAAAAATTTGCATTTTTAAAAAGGTTCAGTTGCCAAAGGCACAGACGACGATTATGTCATTCAGTTCAGAGAATAATGCAACCTACATTCAGCCTAAAATTACAGAACCGTCTATTACAGTAGTAATTTAAAGTTTATTATTAAAAAGTTTAACTGCACGAGGCATAAACGATGATTTATGTCTTTCGGTTCTGGAAATAATGCGACCTACATTAGAACCTCTTTCTTTAGTTCTAGTGGAATAGTCATGCTTCTGTGCGATAGGGACAAGGTGGTGACAGGGATGGTTTACGTCCTGAGTAATTGCCTCCATTTCTCGAAGAGTTAGCTTATCTTTTCTCTCACTAAGCGGGGGAAGTGTATGGACCGGTAAACCAATAATACGTGAGCTTCTCCTTTGAATACGCTCAAGGTCGTTCACTAAAGAGTGAAGTAGGCCACCCCAAACCTGTGCGGCATATTCAAGCAGTGGACGAATTTTGGTGCAGTAAGTTACCAATCCTACTTCAGTAGGAAGGTGAGCCTTCCTGCACTGCCTTAGATGACACAGTCTCCTGTTTCCCTTACGAGTAATTTCTTTGATGTGAGAATTCCATTTCATGTTACTTTGACAGCTAACACCAAGTAACTTGAATGAATTAACTCTTTCGATCATAACATCCCCGGTATAAAGATTGGGAGGCTGTGGGATAGATTTCCCAAAGCAAATCCACATATCTTTCGTTTTCTTTGCGTTCAACTTCATTCTATTAGCGTTTGACCAGTTCTGAACGGAGTCTAAGACTTTCTGCATGTTGCTACACTCTCCCTTCATGATGCATTCGCTTTGTGTGCAGTCATCGGCATATTTGTATGTGCTCACCTCAAGATCTTCAGGAACACTCGTATCTAAGTCGTCAATGTGGATATTAAATTGAGTCAGCGAAAGAGCAGATCCTTGCGGTACTCCAGCTGGGCAACCCTCGATCGATGAAAGTGTTTGATTTATCTTGACCTGCTGAGTTCTACCAGATAAGAAGCTTTTGACCCACAACCAGAAGCTTTTATTAACATTCATCAATGCAAGTTTATTCAACAGGATCCCATGATCAACTAGATCAAAGGCTTTTTTAAAGTCGATAAAGAGGGCATGGATGCCTGCTTTGTCACGGCAGGTATTGTGAGTAGCATTAAACCATGGCTGTGTGATGGATATCAGAGCCGATTTAGTAGAGCGGCCACTAGTAAAACCATGTTGACTGGGACGTAGTATGATGTCATTTTGATTGAGTTGTAGTTGTACTCTCTCTAGGATTTTCCCAATATGTGGCAAAACAGAGATTTGTCTAAAATCGTTACTAACGTCAGTTGGTGGGTATGCTTTAGGCACAGGTGTGACCAGGCCATGTTTGTAATGACTTGGATACTTACACTGTTTAATGCTAGCCGTAATGATGTCATGAACAATCGGCGCTAGAACGCTAGAGAATCGTTTAAGTAACCATGCTGGAACACCATCGGCTCCTGTTGCTTTCGAGTGATTAAGGTGATTTAGGACGCTCTTAATCTGGCCAATACTAGGTAGAGGGGGAGGATAGTTTTTGAGAAGTGACTCAACTTCATCTAGTTGGGGAATACTTGTTGTAATTAGGTCTTTCCAAGGTTCAGTAAAGGATATTTGAAATTTTTCTGCTAAAGCGGCCTCGCTACCCATAGAGTTTACTGTTAGGCCTTCATGCTGACTACTTACTCCGGACAGATTATAAATTGCTTTGTACCATTTCGCAGGGTCAGATGTGCGGAATGTTTTAGCTTTATTTTGATAGTAATTTGATTTGGCTTTCCTAATCATATCTTCTACTTGTACACTTTATACTGGGACATGTTGCCACGAGTAAAAGCCCGTTGTCTAAGCTTAATCTTTGCTTTAATGTTCGGAGTCATCCAAGGTTTATCCGTGGGATGTAGGCGTATGGATTTCAGAGGCATACATCCGTCTAGAGCTTGACTAATAACTCCATTGAAAATTGAGACTTTGTCATCTACGTCTTCTGCTTCGTATACTGCATCCCAGACAGTTCTGCTTAGTCTTAGCTCGAGAGCTATTAAGTTTGAACGTTTCATCGATCGAAATGTTTTAGTTATTGGGCGTGTACTCGTCCGATGTTTTGGATTCAAAAGGAGGCATTGGTGATCCGATCGACCTAAGGGAGGAAGATGTTGCACTTCTTGAAACAGTGGCGACATATTAGTCATTATCTGATCTAAAGTATTGTTCTGGCGAGTTGGTTTCTTAACAATTTTCCTCAAATCAAAACAATTACATAATGTTCCTAATTTCATTTTGTTAAAGTCTCCAGCGATTATAATTCCAGCAGAGGGATAGCTTTGTAGAATAAAGTCGATTCCATTAATAAGGTAATCAATCATAGTTATCTCATTTATAGCCGCTTGACCTGGGGGATAATAAACTGCAACCATAACAATGCAACTGAAAGGCCTTGGAAGTCTTTGTGGTTTCAACAATAGCCACAGAGCCTCTTTGCCTTCCTCTTCCATGTCAAACAAGCGGCTAGAAGGTATTGCAGTTTTAACATAAGTAATTAAACCGCCGCCAGGTGTTCCTCTATCTTTTCGGTACGGAGTATAGTTAGATCCAATAGATATAACTCCATCGTATATGCTGAGATCTAGCCAGGTCTCAGAAATACATATAAGGTCAGGATCATTAATTTCCGCAACTGAGCTGAGCTCATCCATTTTATTCAGAATGTGACAAGCATTAGTTAAAAATAATGAAGGAACAGTCTGTTTATTCGTTTTTATATCGGTAGATATCTTGATACAGTTCGTAGGCTCATGGGACCTTCTTCTATCAGAATAAAGCGTATTAATGTGGGGAGTGGTGCTCGCGGTTTTAGAAAATAGTTGTTGTCGATGAGTAATCCTGTCGGAATCGGCATTTTTATCGTTTCATAGTGCGATGGACAAGCTTCAGGTGATTGATCCAGTCCTGCTTGTGACAGCGACTGCGCGTGTTAAACGTGTCCGTCTTTTCCAATTGAGCTTTAAAAAATAATTATCATTCTTATACGATTCGGGCAGCTGATATTATTTGGCCGCTGAACTGGTTGCGATTTAGGTTTTCCTTCTATGAGAGGCAACCTCTCCATCCAATCTACTGGGAGACATTTATGCTTAGTATTTTTTGACATAGGTTGTATTGGGGTCTTGATGGCATTCGCCGTCATTCTAGCATCTGTTGTCTTCATGGTAGATGTTTGTGAAATATTTTGCTTGGCAGACTTGAGAGTACAAGATGCCTTGTGCTTTCCCTCTAAGAGAGGCAGCTTTCCTAACCAATTTTCTGGATTATTTTTTGATAACGCAAGAGACATGGTCGTGAGTGCCTTCAGATTTGTTATAGCAGGCACTGGGATATTTTGCAAAGCCGAGTTAGAGTCAGAGACATGAGATTTACCATTATTCAGACTAATATCAGTGTTATTCTCGTGCCTTGTACCCGTAGTCTCATCAATAGGTATTGTTTTTGACGACAGGCGTCGTTGGTTTTCTATTGTGTCATTACATTGGGACGTATCTTGCGTATCTAATGAGTATTTTTGTTGTTTTAGTGAGTCTCTCTCACTTTCGGCCTCTAATAATTTAGTTCTAAGTTCCCTAATAGTATTATCACGATCCATAATTACTTTATTCTTCTCATCAATGATTTTAAACAGCTCATTTACCGTAGCCTCAGTTCTGCGATCATGAGTAAGACACCGCCATCGCCGGGAAGCAAAATTTCACTGATTGACTTTATAATGCCATTTGTAGAATCAATAACATTGTTAATAGAACTAATTTGTTTCTGCAAATCTTCAATGTCTAGCTTGGCGTTTTTAATGTCATTTCCACATGGGTTACAATCACAGGTATGATGACTAGATATATATAGCTCTGGCTCAATTGCAGCCTTAGTATCTGCAACGATTTCACACAGCTTTTCACAAGGTTCGGCAACTGGATGAGCCGTTTGAGTCGAAAACTTTGCATTCGAATTAGGACTGTCAATGATTGGTTCTTCTAACATTTTTACTACAAAATCCTTAAGTACTATGACATCTTTTCCTTGAAATAACAGTGAATTTTGTTCCCCGGGGTGCCAAGTTATACTTAAATCGGCGTTTGTACTGTTAAACTGCTTAGATTTACCGCCAGGTGATTTCCACCTACCGTTAAGGCCAACGATATTTTCGATAAAATACTTGAGTGAATCAAGGTCCAGCGTCCACTTTATTCGATTTCCTTCATATATCAGGTGAGCTTTATCCTTAAATGATTTTATCGTATTCGTATCCACACACTTTACAAGAAAATTGAGATTATCTAAGGAGCTCGCCGAAACATGACCAACCGCCATGTTGAATTTATTGCATGCTGAATTATTTCATCACTGGAACAACTCGCAAAGGTTGGGCAATCTAGCACATGATGATTTTCAGAGCATACATAATATTGGAGGGTTTCTTCTCTTTCTGGTTCGAATGAATTCCTCTCTCAGGGGCGTTGGGACCCTGATTTTGGTATATCGCCAAAATCTGGATCAAACTCGGCCTTAACACGTTTCTTCAGGAATTTGCTGATATGTTCTAACGAGGCTACGGGGTCTCTCCCTTTTCTCTAAGGTCTGAGGCTACAGCTTTCCATTGATCTATCATGTGATCCGGAAGTCGTTTTATGATATTTCTGAGGTTATCGGTGGCATTGACGTCCGCGACATGGTTAATTTGTTTCAGCGTTGCTACGCAATTTGCAAAATCGAAAGACAATTGTTGTAAAGCCTGTCTATCATTGTTTTGAATTTCACTCGCGTCGACTAATTTGTTGATATACGCTCTAGCGATGACACTGGGTTGGCCAAACTGTTCTTTAAGAGTTTTTAGCGCGGTTGCATACATTTTCCCCTGCGAGCCAAGACCGCCCACTGCGCGCTTTGCGTTGCCAGCTAAATGCATTTTTAATTGAACCATTCTTACGTCATCGGAAAGATGCGGTTTGTTATGAATATGTAACTTGAAACGCTCAATAAACTCGACATACGTCAAGCGATTACCATCGTACTCTATTAGTTTAATACTAGGAATGTTTTTGCATATGCTTCTAATTTGTACAAAGCTTCCGCGATTGACATTTCCGACGCCTTGGTCGGTAACGCTGTTTCCTCAAACTCAATTAGATTGTCTATCCAGCTATCAAACGATTGCGGCGATGACAGGTCGTAATTAGCCTTTGCTTTCGAGCTGTTGACAGATTTTTTAGTGACACGAACTTTAGGTTCGTCTGGGGCCGCGGAATTACATGGTAAATCTTGCGATAGACCACCGTCCAATATAGCTGTGTTATTTCCACTGGCAGTTAAGTCTTTGTCCCCAACTGCGGCCTCTTGAAGCGTTTCTATTTTCTCTCCCAACTTAAGTGGCAGTCTCCTTAACAGCGGTCCGTCGAACTTCACTTCAGAAAACCAATTTCTCTGAAACTTGGCACATCAAAAGGGTTTGGTATAGAACTAATAAAAATGGAATACCTTTTTGGAAATCTTTTTTTTCGCTTTCCTAGAAACTCGAACTTCCTTGTGCCGAGCAGGTTCATTTGGTCATGCCTTTCAAGGCCGAAATTTCGCAATATTTAGGACTGCACCGTATCAAAACTAAACGCGCTGGCAAAACGTTTTATTCGCCATTTGTTTTATTTATCTTTACTTATAAAAACATACAAATGTCAAATTCATTGATTGCTTAGTTGATAAGATATGTCAGCCTTGAAAGGTACCCTTCTGTGCAGGTTGCGGAAGTGCACTAAATTATAACAAATTTCGGAAACAAAATTCGCGTTTGTTTGACCAAAATTGAAATAAAAAATTACATCCATATGCAGATGATAACTTTATCTCCAAGGTTCTAAAGTCAAACCTTCGGGTATGCCGCTGTGTGCGAAGCGGCGAGAAGGCCAATTTGGTCAAGTTCGCGCTTTGTTTACATAAAATAACACTTCGTAATCCGCACTGAAATCTATCAATTGCTCGCCTAAGAACTGCTCCGGGTTTGAATTATGCCCAGGATTATTCCTTAAGTTCACCTAAACAAAGATACATGAACGATCTACTCAAGTTTATATGAAAATAGATTTAGAATATTGCGACTAAACCAAATTTTAGCTAGGTATAGATCGAGTTGTGCTGAGCTGTTCTGCAGAGGATCGAAACCCCGCACAGTCATAAGCAGCAGTGAAACAATTGATCTTATTTACGGGTAATACGAAATGTGTTGCAACTCCGGATAATAATGCGACTTCTCTGTTGCATAAAACTGAGTAAACATACTGAGGGCTTGCCACAGTCTGTGACGTAACTAGCCCCACCGAAGTTTTTGATCAGTGTAATTACGGTTTTGTCAATATGATTATGAATTTTGTACTTGATTGTAAAATGGTTTGTTTTGTGTAATATATGAATAAAAGCCACACCCGTGGCCTTAAAATTTTCATAAAATTTTCAAACTGGGCTTGTTTATTTGCCCGCCATTCGCGCTCCGTCGCAAAGGCTCAAATACTATGTTGTGTTTATTAGTTTATTTGATTGCAGCATGCACCAGCATAGCATAAAAGTCGACGTCTATAAGTAAATGCATCGGCGTAGCCGTCTTTGATCGAAAACAATAACAACGCGAGTTTTTTGTACTCCAACCTAATCCTGATTTTCTCACCAAAATTTTTGCTTGATATTGCTGTTCTAGCATATTCATATTCAAATTAGCTAGATAAATGTAATGCACCGTGACAAATGGTAGAGAACGAGTAAGCAGAGGTGAATATAATGACGGGCAAGTAAACGTTTTATGTTGCTTGCCCGATTGGGCAAGTTGCCTTGCCACAAAAAGCTGGGCATCTTTAAGTTTATGTTTTCATTGTCGGATAATTTTTTTTTATAGTGCATGTACTTGATTACAAATTTTGTTTTTAGTGGGCCAAATTAAATCTGTGGCAGTATAAAATAGCCATATAGAGCAGTGGAAGAACGGGTCGACATGTTGTCCCCTCAATTTATACCCCCTATACCTACAGTAGGTACCCCAGTGGCCATTGTCTGATGGCAAGTGGATTTTATTAAAGACAACTAATTTTCATGTCCAACTTGCCCGGAGAGCAAGGGGTCCAAAAAATAAAGTTACACCACTGAGTAAGCTATGAGTCAGCCAGTAAGCTATGACTCAACGAGGAGTTGCTTCAGGAGTTGCGAGATTGGAGGAGAACAACGTAAAGAAGTACGTAAAGTTCTCTCCCAAATACAGGGCCCTTTAATAACATAAACTTGTGGGGACTCCCCCCAGCCTCTGTTTTGTTCCCTCCAATGAGCTATGTTGCCCCCCTCCCAGTGAAGGTCCCTTCTGTCTAAAATATAAGCAAAAAAGGGAAGAATAACATAGTTAAGAATAGTATTTTAGTATTCCCGTGACCAAATCGTTGTCTAGCGGATGAAATATATAAAAAAATATATAAAAATGCGTATAAGAATGCCGAAAATCAAGCCGCAGACATTTAAAAATACAAAATGTTTCATGTAGTATGTAATACTTTATTCTCGAACTCAGAGCCCCCCCCCCCCCCCCCCCCC
>CACRXK020006855.1:0-24215 GCA_902702795.2 Paramuricea clavata | reverse complement strand
TGGTCCAAAATGGAAAATGGCTTGCAATAAATGCAACATGGTGCTTCACGTATTTGAGGATGCCTTTAAGGTGTCTTTATCAGAAGACGGTTGTGACGAATGTGGTGCATCGCTCATCGACGTCACTTTCCATCGGAACAAGTCTCCCCTCCCAGGTGACAAAACAGAACACACCGGTTGTGCATTCTGTGACCCTGTTCTTGTGCCGATGGTGAAGTTTGATATGGCAAAAGGACGGCATCCAATGTTTCGTCGCGGCCGAGGGGGCAAACGAGGGCGTGGACGGGGTAGGCGTGGCAGAAGGGGAAGAGGCAAACCCAAGGACAAAATGGCACAGCTTGATGCGTTTTTCTTGTGAACAGTGTTGAGTATATAATTTAACAGTTGGTTATTAACTAAAGGTTGTTTGACATTAATAGTGGACAGTGTTTAAAAAACATGTTTGGTACATGTATAATGTCCATAGCATTTGACATATTTAATTTAAAGTATCGATCAGTCTTACAGCTCGGTCAGTCTTACAGGTAAACTACGTGAAGCGTTCCTCTTTTGACTTCCTAAGTCATTTGGAATTTTCTTCATTAGCTTTGCAAATTTGAAGGAATTTGAAATGTTCCTGTCGGCTGTTGCAATATTCCAATGCAGCAAACTTCATTTTAAATTTTCCTAACTTCCTATTTTAATTTCCTGACTTCCTGTTCTGTTCTGAGCGTTGTCATTGGTGGATTATTTTTGTTAGCCAATAGCAACACGCAGAACAGAGCAGGAAGTTAGGAACTTGTAACAGGAAGTTAAGAACTTGTAACAGGAACTGAGGAAAATTTAATTGGCTTTTAATAACGTTGCAAATTCCCTCAAGGGATTTGCAAGGGACGTTTTAAATTGCAAAGGTAATGAGGAAAATTGCAATCAATTTAGAAACTCAAAACCCTTGACGTAGTTTACCTGTAATCTTATACAAATCTAACTGTTGAGCTGATCAAAATCCATTAAATTAAATGCTCTTAATTTGAGATTCTTACTTAATTTGAGTTATATGAAATTTATGGTATACTGTTCGCTGCAGGTATCTACTTTTATTAGAGTTTTTGAAATTTTAAAAATGACAATTGGCTTTAAGGCGACGAATTATTCATTGTCATAGATTACCATGTTATGGAATGTAATCAAATTTTTTAATAATGATTTGTTCTTGAAGACTGTGAGAAGCTTGCAAATGTTTTACATAAAATTTGAGTTAACTTTTCTAACCAACTATCATTGATGTCTTTAGGATTATTGAAAAATGCGAAAAGTTTTATAATTATCGATCGCAACGACACTCAATAATAATTCATAAGCTGATTGGCAAATCATGTCAACCATAATATGTCACGAGGCTTTATACCTGATAAAACTCGGCTTTATACCTGATAAAACTCATATTAGTATTCTTTATATAAAAGTCCATCCTAATTAGTATTCTTTAGTAAAGAATATACCAATGAGACTGCATCTATTGAGTAGCGTATAGCCAGCCCGACGATTTAGTCCCGCTATGCAAATATTCTCGTGTTCATTGAATGTGAAAACAATCAATTTCTAAAGAAATGAATAATGATACTGCGGATTCAGGTAGACCGTTTAATGCGAATAGTTGTCGTGTTAGTTTTAACAGTTGTACGATGAGGTTTCTAGGCAGATTTTTGATGTTTTTAAGGCGTGGCTTCAACGTTTATTTTTAAAATTTGAACGTTGTAATTACAAGGTAATTGCCAGATAGTATACTTCAAAATAAGGTTTCCGTTTTTATATCAATTTTTTAAATAAGTTAGGGTTATATAGGTTAGGGTTTAGTTTTGCGTTAGGATGATTTTTTCTACGTTATAAAAACGGAAACCTTATTTTGAAGTATACTATTTAGCAATTACCTTGTAATTACAACGTTCAAATTTTAAAAATAAACGTTGAAGCCACGCCTTAGAAACGTCAAAAATCTGCCTAGAAACGTCATCGTACAACTGTTAAAACTAACGCGACAACTATTCGCATTAAACGGTCTACCTGAATCCGCAGTACTAATTTTGAATTTGCATAGCGGGACTAAATTGTCGGGCTGGCTACGCTACTGCGATCTATTGTAGTTGTGTTTGAAGCTATTCAAAATACTTGTAGTCGTATTTTATCATATCTAAAATGCTTGTGCTGCGCCCTCGGCCACTCGCATTTTACATATGATAAAACACTCATACACATGTTTTAAATAGTACATCACAACCTACAATTCGACTCGTGCTTGTATACCTTGCATTGCTACCAAGAAATTCACCCATTGGCCATAATATGTCAATATAATTTTACTACCAAAGTTCAAAATGATTACATATTTGCATATCTGAAGTATTACTGTATTAGGTCCATATTATATGATATTCAAAGTACTTTACAGGTGTCAGAATCATAGTTCTAAAGGCCGTTTTCCGCTTCAACTGTATCGTAACATTTTCTTTTGTGTCGAAGTCATTGGTTCCACTCTAGGGCTTAGGAAACAAAGAAATACGCTAAGCTAAACCTCGTCCCCAGGAAGATCCTGGGGACGAGGTTGCGCTAAGCTTTCAATTGGTGCGGAAAACGGCCCTAATAGGGTGGCTTTCGTCATACATGGAAGGTATTTAAACAAAAGAATTTCATTTGAATCTCGTTATCTGACCTCCGTCTTCCTTGTATCTCTTTCCGAATAGTTCTGCTTGTACATAATATTTGACAGTTTTGACAATTCCGCAACCTTTTTAAGATTTAATTTTCTGTATGTTGCAGTGGCTGTTTTATTCGATTCTTTGACCTTTTCAGGACTCGATTGTATGTATGTTGCAGTGGCTAGCTGTCTTAAAAGTCTCTTTTACTCTTTCAGGATTTGATTATCTGTTTGTTGCAGTGGCTGTCTTAAAACTCTCTTTTACTTTTTCAGGATTTGATTGTCTGTATGTTGCAGTACGTGGCTGTCTTAAAACTCTCTTTTACTTTTTCAGGATTTCATTGTATGTTGCAGTGGCTTTTTGCCAAGATTCCTTAATATTCTCATTGTATGCCTTTTCTCTCGCTGTCTTTTTTTAATAATTTGATAATTTTATTACTATTAGATTGCGGGTTATATTGTTTACCAGTTGCAGTTCCTATTTGTTGAGAAGCAGATTGATCAATTGGCGTTATAGAAACATAATGCAGTTCTTCAAGATGTCCGATATAAATGTCTTACATTTCCCTGAGCATAATAGAGGTTTCAACTGTAGTTTCAGTAAAATTTAGTGCACTTTCTGTATGAGGGGTCATTACCGCCAAAATACTTTTCTAAATCTATTCCAGTCAACTTAAATTCTGTTCTTCAACATGGCTATTGTACAACAACCGAATTTAACATGCATAACAAAATTTACGGCAGGGGGGGGGGGGTGAATAGGTTTTCGAATCGTCGGATTCCGCCGAAAAAATTGTTCGGATTTGGGATCTGGCGAATATTTTACACGGATTTGTGGATTAATACAGCGGATTGCGGATTTATCTAATATTTTGGCTCAGATTGTGGATTTAGCTTGCAATTTAATTCGGATCCTCCATTGTGACTTCACAGTAGAGCTTTTAGCGGATCCAAATTTAGAAACGACCATTGTCGGATCGGCGGATTTTGCTTCAAATTAGGGCGGATCGGCGGATTTGTATACCCCAATTCACGCCCCCCTCCCCGACAGCAGGATAAAATTGGGGGCTACACAATAGAATTTACAGCAGAACGGAATTTAGAGCAACACAAAAGAATTTGAGACAACATAACACACTTTAACTAAGCATTACAGAATTTAGAACAGCACCACAAAATTTAAAACAACAAAACAAAATTTAAAACAACAAAACAGAATTCAACATCAAATTCTAAATTCTATTCTGCTGTTTCAAATTCTGTTCTGCTGTTTCAAATTCTGTTCTGCTGTTTCATGCGAAGTCTGTTCTGTTTCAAATTCTGTTCTGTTTCAAATTCTGTTCTGTTTCAAATTCTGTTCTGTTTCAAATTCTGTTCTGTTTCAAATTCTGTTCTGTTTCAAATTCTGTTCTGTTTCAAATTCTGTTCTGTTTCAAATTCTGTTCTGTTTCAAATTCTGTTCTGTTTCAAATTCTGTTCTGTTTCAAATTCTGTTCTGTGTGACCGGAAGTATAGCGCTGTTTGTCTTTATAATTTATGATAATTATGAAAATTCATATAAATGTCCCGCGAACGGCCTCCATCGCCGGGCGTTTGGAAAGGGGAAACAACGATGGACACAGCTTGTAGGGGCGTCGCTAGCCCTGTTTTAATGGAGGAGTGTAAGTTTAATTTTGCCAACTCGTCACTCGTCTCAGCCACTAATTAGTATTTCTTTTACGAAAAATATTGGCGGGGCCGGGGGGAGGACAAAACATTTTTTTACAGACACACTATTTTCTTTTCCTTTCTCGTTGACGCACCGTCATTCGGTAATTTTCCCTTTACTTTTTCGTACATTTTCCAAAATATTCTGCTATAATGATTACTTTTCAAATCAGTACGTGTAATTCATGTATTTCAGTTTTTCCCTTCCAATCCAATTCAAGTTTTGCCGATTGCGAAAGCAATTTCCCGACTAGGATTCAATAATTTGCCGAATGTCTGCGGGGTGTTCCCCCTCCCCACACACACACCCTAGCTCCTGACGTCTTGGATTATATTATATTCCGACTTGATTGGGTAATGATACAGCTGATGATGGAAATGAGTCAAATGACCTGCAGAGCTTCTCGATCCTTCGCGAAGTTAAAGACATGTTTATAACGGGACACTTTTCAGCTACATGAACTGGTTATCGTGTGGAAAGATTTTTTACTGGAATGCATGTAAGAATAAAATTTAACATTGCGAAAATTTAACGCTCGTTGTGCTATGCGCTGATCGTAAACTCAATCTATTCCTGTAGTCGCCTTTCAACAGTTCGTGAACTTACAGACAGGCGGGGGGTTGGAACGGACGAGGCAAGGCCTCCAAGTTTTCAGGAAACACAAAATGTGCCCTCTCTCCGGTGGCAAAGTGCTCTTTACCTTCGTGAAAAAAATTTGTTCAGATTGCATTATCTTTGATTGCAATTCTTTTTCCTTATACCCCCTTCGCCAACATTTCCGGGGAAAAGGTTATCAGGCGCTATTTTCATTCCAAAAGTGCCACTCGAAACCAGCCCTCCCCCCAATCTTTTGATGCTTCTTACGCCCCTGCTTACAGAAAGGAGTTCAACAAATATAGGAGTGTTAAAACTCTGCTCAATAAGAAATTGCAGCTGTTCTTTCTTAATTAACACTCCTATTATTTGCTGAACTTCTTTCTGTACTGAGTTCACGAACTTTTGAAAAGCGACTACAGAAATATAGATTGAGTTTACGATCAGCTTATAGCACAATGAGCGTTAAATTTTTAAGAATGTTAAATTTTAGTTTTCCATGCATTACAGTAAATATTCTTTCCACGTGATAACCAGTGCAGGTACCTGAAAAGTGTCCCGTTAACATGTCTTCAACTTCGCGAAGGATCGAGAAGCTCTGAAGGTCATTTGACTCATTTCCATCACAACTGTATGGTATAATTACCCAGTCTAGTCGGAATATAATATAATCCAAGACGTCAGGGGCGTCGCTAGGGTCTGTGTATGTGGGGGAGGGGGACACCCCCTCCCCAGATACACCACACATTCGGCAAATAATTGAATCCCAGTCGGGAAATTGTTTACACAGTCGGCAAAACTTGAATTGGATAGGAAGAGAAAAAACCTGAAATACATGAGTTGCACGGATTTGAAAACTGATCATTATAGCAAAATATTTTGGGAAATGTACGAACAAGTAAAGGGAAAATTATCGAATGACGGTGCATCAACGAGAAAGGAAAAGAAAATAGTGTGTCTGGAAAAAAAAGCAACCGTTCTAAACACTACAAGCACCTCGGCAAGACGGTCGCTTTTGCTTTTCGGAAGTTAGAGCTATGTCGGCACCGCCGTTTCAGGGCGGGGTCATTTTCAGGACTGGGTCATTTTCAGGACTGGGTCATTTTCAGGACTTTTGTCCCAGATTCAAGTTTTGGCAAATATGCCATGACCGCCATGGTCATTCTACCCTAAAACAGTTAAGATTACCTGCGCTAAATGAAACGCATACAAATTCCTATACAATCCTAGACTACCGATAAAATTGCATTGTACGAAGCCCATTTAGTATCGCGTTTAACTATATCCGTAGGATAACCTTTAATTTAACCGGAGAAAACCGAATTTTCCTGAAATTTCTTACTTCTACGTCAGTTGTTGCTAGGCATTTGTGAACTTTAGAAGCTTTATGTAACTTGTGAATTCCACCAAGCTTTTGCAATAAAGTTTGTTGTTGTTTAAATTTTGAATTTTCTCGTCCATTCGTTGCGATTCTAGATAGTGCTGAATTTCTCATTCCTCGATCTTGCACTTTTATTCAAAACAATTTTAAGACCAAAGCGATAAGCGAGCAAACGTTAACAAACATTTTTCAACTTTCGGCGTCTTGTTGTCTATTTTGTATACTTGTCGGCTTTTCAAAGTCATTGTTTGTTTTAATAGCTAATTAAAAGTGGGAGTCTTACTGCTTGTTTTCAAACTATATAATAGAAGAAAAGAAGGAGAAAAAAGTCAGAGTATACTTAACGTCGAAACACTGGTCACTGGTGTGCGTAAATCCTGGTAAAATATAGCAAAGTCACGGAATTACAAGTGAGCAAGTGACCTCAGTGTACCTCAAAACCAAGCCAGTTAAAAGTGAGTTTTTCATGTACATTTGATTTAAAAAGACTGAACTCCTCAACAGGATTGTGCATTTCTATTCCTATCCCATGCTCTTTCATCCGAAATAACCATTGTTTTATCTTCAAACTACGAACTTTTCCGCCGTATAGCGATTTTAAACGGTCTCAAGAGACCGTTTTAAAAGTTTGCACGGTGGATAGGCAAAATTTAAGCGGTGGATAGCGCTAAATGGGCTTCGTACAACGCGACTTCTGGGGCGTTTAAATTTGGCCGGCAGATGGCAAGTTAAACGGTGGATAGCGACTTAAACGCCTTTCGTACAACCGGCCCCTGGGTATGACACTTATCAGTGATTTGAAATGGAACAAACACGTAAGCAATACCGTGGAAAAGACACTGAACTTGTTGGATGCACTGAACCAAAAATATAACCCTGCAAAAAGGGCTAGGTCTTTATTGCCAACTCCTAATTAAATTAAACGAAAACGAAACCGTCTTGGTTTAATTGGGATCTGTCAATACAGACCTTTTATTTGGCGCAATTTTCATAGACAAATTAAATACCAAAATTTTAATCATATAGAGGGCAAATTTACTTGCACCTGATTGGTTGAGACGCAAGCGCAGGAGGTTTCTTGTTTTAACGAGCAATAAAAACATTGGCTTCTCGGCGTTCTCGCTTCATTGTTGTTGCGGATAATGATGTTATTGAAGAATTAAAACTTCTAATGAAAACTCGAACATTAGAAAATGTACAAATTTATGGCTATTAGTAAAACACGGAGCACGGAGCACACGGAGCACGCGGAACACGGAGCACACGGAGCACGGAGCACACGGAGCACGGAGCACACGGAGCACGGAGCACGGAGCACACGAACTACGGAGCAGTAGAAAAACGAAAATCCTTTATAATAAAAAACACTGTTTACTATTACAAATTTTTGTTCTTATCAATAAAGTTTTTTCGCGTTTTACACGTTGAGGAAGTAGAAAAATGGGGCTTTTACTGCACATATGATGCAAGACTGCCAAAAGCCATAGTATTTAAAATAGGATTGTGCCTGTGAAACTCGTTATCTCATATCTATCAAGCTTATGAGTTATATAGTTATATTATATTCCGATGGCCAACGCATTAAGAAACACTTAGAGAACAGCCGATATATTTCGTTACCCCTGCCAAAAAATAGCCAAGTACTCATCTTTCAATGTAGCGGATCGACTGAACATTATAAAAGCTTGTCATGGAGAGAAGTGAATTTTCGGTTTATCCTTCGTCCCAATGACCAGTGAGCAGTGTGCTGTACGGCCTACGTTTAAACCGTTATACATATAATTACTGCTTTCATTCTTTCAATCTGTTTTGAATATTCGGAATCATTCACTATTATATTATAAAACTGTATAAGATAGCTGTAGAACTATAAATGCTGTAGAATAAAATAAATAAAGAAAACTACGTTTTATCGCGGTATTTGCCGATAAATCGGTAACCGCTACAGAAAAACAGAACAAATTATAGTAAATCACAACAAACCGCGGAAGTGGGACAATTTTTGTATTTTTATTGTAAGACATGCAGAACATGTACGAAATCCATACAGAAGTGTGTGTGTATTCTATACTTTTGAAACAACTAAATCAGACTTCGGAAAATTTGACAGTATTAAAGCTACTTTTGAGAATTTAGATTTTAGGTCTTTGTTTTACATGTACCCAGTAAATATTTTTGAGTTTTGAACTTTGATTCTCACAAGCTTACAATTTGTTTACAATTTACTCTGCCTCTGGCTCTGCCGTGCTGCACGGCAGAGTTGATCGGAATTGTAACAAATACGCGTACACTTAAATGGCTTCCTGAATTTAGTCAATCAGATGTGTAAAAATTACTCGTTTCAATTTTATGTTTATGCTCGAAACTGCTCATGTTTACAATAGCAATTCTAACAATCTTGCCCTCCTTTTCGCCTTTGAGGCGTTGGTGTTGATTTATACACAAAATTCAAAACTCAAAAATATTTACTGGTCTGGGTACATGTAAAACGAAGACCTAAAATCTAAATTCCCAAAAGCAGCTTTAATACGGTCAAATTTTCCGAAGTCTGATTTAGTTGTTTCAAAAGTATAGAATACACACACACTTCTGTATGGATTTCGTACATGTTCTACATGTCTTACAGTAAAAATACAAAAATTGTCCCACTTCCGCGGTTTGTTGTGATTTTAATACTGTAATTTGTTCTGTTTTTTCTGTAGCGATTACCGATTTATCGGCAAATACCGCGATTTGAAAACTTACTTTTCTTTATTTATTTCATTCTACAGCATTTATAGTTCTACAGCTATCTTATACAGTTTTATAATATTGTGAATGATTCCGAATATTCAAAACGAATTGCCAGAATGAAAGCAGTAATGATGTACTGTATAACGGTTTAAACTTAGCCGGCCGTACAGCTCACTGCCACCGGTCACTGAGCCGAAGGATAAACCGAAAATTCACTTTTCTCATCACAAGATTTAATGTTCAGTCGATCCGCTACATTGAAAGATGAGTATACTTGGCTATTTTTTGGCAGGGGTAACGAAATATATCGGCTGTTCTCTACAGTAAGTGTTTCTTTATGTGTTGCCCATCGGAATATAATATAACTACATAAGCTTGATAGATGTAAGATAACGAGTTTCACAATCCCATTTTAAATACTATGGCTTTTGGCAGCCTGGTTTTGCATCATATGTGTTTTTCAGTAAAAGCCCCATTTTCCTACTTCCCCAACGTGTAATACGCGAAAAAACTTTGTTAATAATAACAAAAATTTGTAATAGTAAACAGTGTATTTTATTATAAAGGATTTTCGTTTTTCTACTGCTCCGTACTTCGTGTGCTCCGTGCTCCGTGTGCTCCGTACTCCGTGTGCTCCGTGCTCCGTGTGCTCCGTGCTCCGTGCTTTACTAATAGCCCAAATTTATGGGTTGGAATATTTGAAATGATGCAGATTTTTCATGTCTATTTCGTTGACATTTAAAGGGCTTCCTCATGTTGTTGACGTGCATAGTTAATTTATGCAACCTTGTAATATGCCGCAATTGATTGATCAACATTAATAAAGTTAGTGAAAGAAATAAACACCGTTTCGGACATGTTTATCTTACTTTTCAAACTTTGTTCACCTGCGTATAGCCACTCCACAACAGATGCGTATTAATTTTACTTACGAATAAATTTTGGCCTCTAAAATAAAGGTTCAAATTCACTTGTGTTTTCAAAGTTCCACAACGCGATTACCTACAGTGGCGTAGCCAGCCCAACGATTTGGTCCCGCTATGCAAATTTCAACTCATTATTTCTTTCTTTAGGAATTGATTGTGTTGATAGTGTATAAACATGGCAATATTTGCATAGCGGGACTGAATCGCGTCGGGCTGACTACGCCACTGATTACCTATACAAATTGTCATAACACCAGACGAATTGGAGAACTAATTTAAGAGAAAAATTCCAAATAAGAAAATTGCCAAATAAACAGTACAAAATTAATGAGCTATTCAATTGCTACGATCACAAAGATAGAAACTGTTCGATATAATGATCAAATTCAGTCATTCAGATTGATCACATAACGTTTAATTGACAGCTACTGTTGTCATACAGCATGTTCATGTAAGACAAACAGTGTAGCCGAGAAGTATATCTTTGTGGGACTGCGTAACTACAAAATAATAATTCTTTTTGTTCAAAACGGCCGATATACAGCCATTATAATATAGAAACAACAACAATTTGGATTTTGAGGATTTCACGAATCCTTCGGTGTGATGCGTCGGAACATTGTGTTGGTCTTCGCTGTTACATTCATTCAGATCGTCGGAGAGGGATTGCTGCCTTTTAAATGGAAAGGAAACGTAGTAAAAACAATTTCACCGAAAGGTGGTGTTGATATTTTGGAGAACAGGAATAAAGATAATGAGAAATATCAACTTTTTAACGAGCACGAAGTATGGAACAGAATTCCAGAAGCACCAAGGGATAGACAAAAAAGAAATACAAAGAGAGATTATAGTTCAAGTACATGTACTCGTAAAAAGGCAGTTTTTAAGAACAAATTCAGTTGTTACTATGACAACGCTTGCTTTGAAACTTTTTATGACTGCTGTACTGATTACGAGAAGCGTTGTGGAAACCAAACAGTGCAACCTTCCAGCATCATTAACACAGAAGAGTCCACATGGACATGTGTTACAACTACGTATGTTCATGAACATTCTAAACATTGCGGAATTCAAGGCGTTTGGATGATCCAGAAGTGTCCACTAAACTGGTCATCTGATAAAACGAAGTTCGACTGTGAAAATCCTCCAAACAAATTTTCCTTTCCTATCACGAAGTATCTTCCAGTAGTAGGCAAGAACACCATTACTTATCGTAACAAATATTGCGCCGTTTGCCACGGAATAACAAGATACAGTAGCTGGAATATTCGGATTCTAACCTACATAACACTTCCTGCTGAATATGACCTTGAAGCAGGACTAAAATTAATGATAAAACAAGGGGGAAAGATTCCAAAAACCGAACCAAGTAGCGACCAACCACGACGATACTGCATCATTAAAAATGATACGGGAGGATGTTCCAACTCCTCTCACCCATCGCACTATACTTGTGTGAATGGACCTGTGGAAGTTGTTTCTGATGGAAAACGTTACTTCAAGAACAAAGCATGCGCGTTATGTCGCGGATTCACTGACATAGGTCAATGGAAGTTAAACAACAAGTGTCCTGATGGTTCGGGAGGTCCTGGTGGTCCAGGAGGTCCAGGTGGTCCGGGTGGTCCGTCGTGGAATGACGGCCGATTTTCAACAGTATTTCATGTCGAAAAAACTGCTTCCAAAGCTACTTTGAACATGAAACGAAAATGTGGATCTGACTTGGTATTTGATAAAAACTTAGGGTTTTGCCGTATAAAAGGTAAGGTCATTTCCGTTGACGATGTTGTATCAAATCAGTATTTTATTGCTTTGTGGCTAGTCCAAAGCTGCCCATGCTGGTTATGCTCTTCAGGCTCTTCAGGCCCAGCAGGCCCAGCAGCGCCTGCAGGCCCTCCAGGCCTAGCTCCAGACCAACCTGCCAGTTATCCAACACCACCGTCCATGGAGAAAGTTTTGGAAAAAAAATTGGAAACAGTTCTTAAGTTGAAAACTAATCAAGTATCCGCCACGAGTACTTACGAGCAAACTTGTGATGAAATGAAAAACAAAAGGTACATGGTTGTTACGTTTCGAGTAACACTGACTCCATTTCAAGTCCTGGCGCGGTTGAGCCAAAGCAATGATACAATCGACAGCTTTTCACAGCTTCCAAACCAGATGAAAGATATATCATATCTTGGATCAAATTTGTTGGTAATTAATGCTCTTGTAAAACAACTTGCTTGTGTTGGACAAAAGACGTTCTCAATCAACGAATACAAAATAGACGAAAAGAACGGCAAAGTAATTGAAAACAAAACAGGAAAGACGTTCTTGTTGAAAGACGTAATAGAGAAGACTGACGAGTATATAACACTTTGTCCTCAAACAATTTTCTCTGATTGTGAAGCATGGCTTAACATTTCCGAACATGAATACGTTATTCTTACTAACTTAACTTTATACCACAATGTAACAAACCGGATGTATCCTTTCGGAAAGTATTACGTAAAAAAAAATGATGACGCTGCTGGTGATGTTGTTGACGACGCAAATGTCAGTACATTGATTGACGACTTTTCAAAGTCATCACTCAGAAATTCAACAGTTTTTATTTGTCTTCCAAATATACCTATCAGTATCATCACTGGGTCCGCAATTTACCATGACAACCATAAACAACCTTTGGAGATTATAACGATGGCTGGGTTTATTATTTCCATACTTTCAGTTCTCCTTGTTCTAATAACTTACACATTGTTCTCGGAACTGAGAACTCTTCCTGGAAAAAATTTGATGAATTTGTGTCTGTCGTTGTTAATATATCAATCTGTTTGGTTGGTTCGTTCATATGTAAAAGAAAATGCAACTGCTTGTACCATCATCGGCGTCATGGAACATTACTTCATTCTTGTATCGTTCGTCGCCATGTCTGTTATTTCTCATCGCTCATGCGTTGTTTTTTCGAAGAACTTAATCTCAGCAAGAAGAAGCGAGGGGGAAAATTACGTTACCTTTATAAAGTATACAGCTGTTGTTTGGACATTACCAGCTGCATTTGTTGCTGTTTGTATTGCACTGGACAAGACAGAAGTATTTCCTATCAACTATGGTACTATTTGTTTCTTGGCGACAAAGAATTCCAAGATTTACTTGTTTATATTGCCAATTGGCTTGTCGCTTCTTTTCAACCTCTCAATATTTATTCGTACAGCAATATATTTGCTAAAACAGCAGGAGTCCACGGGAGCGCTTCATCAAAACAGAAAACAAAATCTGAAAATCTGCATAAAATTGTCTACTCTGACTGGTTTTCCTTGGATTCTCGGTTTCTTACATGCCGGTTCTGGAAATATCGTGACATTTGAATATCTGTTCGTTATTTTTGTCTGCTTACAAGGATTATACCTTGCAGTTGCTTTCTTATGGAACGCTAGAGTTCATAAACTGTATAAAGATCGTTTCAACAATGGGGACCAAAACAATAACAATGTACCACCAGTGCAGGCTGAAGTTAACAGTGCCACAACATCATTTTAGAACATTAATTTTAGGAATTATAGACTCGTGCGAAGTACACAGAAAGTCAAGTGGACATACGAGATGTTGTATTCAAATTGGTCGTTCAAATTAATGATAGTAAGCTTAAAGGCCATGTTACACGGTGCAATTTTTCTTGCAACTTGGAACGCAATTCTACTCTTGAGAGATGTTAATTAGTGAAGTGTAATGAAGACTCGTATTTGGCAATTTTACATCTCTCAAGAGTAGAATTGCATTGTAAGTTGCAAGGAAAATTGCACCGTGTAACATGGCCTTAAACAAGGGATGTTTTTATCAACGCGGTTGTCAGCCGAGTTTACGCATGTACAACGGCGGCGTCAGGACGACGGCTAAACAAACTTTTTGAAATAAATAATTGTATGAAAATGTTGTCCTGTATTTACTTTCTTATGAATTTGATACAGTTTAGAACGAGTAAAACAGCTAAACAGAGCTTAGTTAACCTTCAGAGCAATTTTGATCAACGCTGTTAGAAAAATCGCCTGCCACGGCTTGAAATGCTAGCCTACTTTACAAGACGTGAAAATATAGGCCTACATTTTGCCGTCGACAACAGAGCATGGACGACGTCTGAAACTCCAGATATACTCTTAATTATAATATAGTCATTCACCGTATATGAGCTGTTCTGCAATCTGATTGGTTGAATTACTCGCCGTATATCAGCTCATATATACGGCGAGTAGCGAAAACCAAGACAGAGGATCCGTAACAGAGGATTAATAACTTACTGACCTCAACCGTTCGGGCAGTACGGGAAAATATCCAACCTCGGTCTTGCTGTATTGACCTCGCGATAGCGAGGTAAATGGAAGAAAAGGTCACGCGAGGGCAAAGTACAAAGTCCGAAGCATTTGCAAAAAAGAACAATTGTAAAAAATGTTCTCAAGCTTGGTTAGTAAAACTACTCCACAGCACTTTTTATATAGAATACTAACACAGTTTGGATAGTATTTCAAGAAAAATACGAGGTATTTCGTCATTTAATCAAAGACAAAGATAACAAATATGGAAACAATAAAATTAATAAACAGTATGGACAAGTACACGTTTTTAGTTCGCTTCATCTCATAAATAGATCTCTTTTTATCGAAAAAATCCAGAAATTTTCAGGGGAAAATATAAATCTGTGGCTGCTTTAGTTGTATTTTTTATTTAGGATGGTGTCAAATTCCTCGGCTATCTGCAAATAAGATTTGCAGCTCTTCACAAAGTCAAAACACAGCTATTCCTGACTTCTTTAATAGTTATAAACATTGTAAAATTTACCTTGTAATTTCGACTTTCGCTAACAAAAACATATTGAGAAAGTTCTTTAACCAAAGAAGGTGCTCCTTTTCTTTAGTTTAGGTTTATTTTTCTTCGTTTTGAATAGTTTTGAAAGACTTTTAGACACTTTTTGCCGTTTGAAACTCGGCTCTTGTCGCAGGGCAAAAAAATTGCGTATTGAATACGAGAAAATCCTGCCTCGTCAGCAGCCAATGAAATTGCGCGATTCATCAAAACAAATGCTTGCCATATAATAAAATTAATTATTGCTTCAGTTAATGGCTATTAGACTATATTATAAAACAATTATACCATTCGCTCTCGTCGTATATGGCTGATAGCCGACTCGGTGCTACGCAGTACGCACCTCGTCGGCTATCAGCTCATATACGACGAGAGCGAATGGTATAATTGTTAATTATTCACTTCTTTTGTGCTATAGGATTAATGATATTGTATTGATAGCCGTTTTGATAGTTTTTGGGTTTTTTGGGGACACCCTGTACATACTCCCAGTCTATAGTGTATGCATGTACACAGGGTGTATAAAAAAACGCAACTGCTGAATTTCCCAAGAAATCGACATTGTTTTAAAGACAAAAGATTTTAGGCGCCTGGGAATTTAAAATAGCACAACTGTCAAAATTACTGCACACGCGAGCGCATAAAGCAAAATTGATGCATTTATTTAATGCACAACAACAGTAATATGATATATTAGCAATTCGATTTCAATTTCCTGGGAGCCTAAAATCTTTTATGCTTTTAAGAATTGCAAAGTGATTTCCTAGGAAATTCCGAGGTTGCGTTTTTTTATACACCCTGTACAGTTAATTTCCCGAGAAATCGACATTGTTTTAAGGACAAAAGATTTTAGGTGCTTGGGAATTTAAAATAGTACAACTGTCAAAATTACTGCACACGCGAGTGCATAAAGCAAAATTTATGCATTAAATTTATGCACTTAATAAGTTTTTTATTTTACAAGTACAATACAACAACAGTATATGATCTATTAACTATTCAATTTCAATTCATAGGGGCCTAAACTCGTTTATGCTTAAATAAACGCAAAGTGATTTCGTAGGAAATTTTGAGGTTGCGTTTTTTTATACACCCTGTACAGGATGTGACGTGTCCCAAAAAACCAAAACTATTGAAATAAAGTTTTGTTAGAATTTGAATGCCTCAGCACTCTGCTGAAGCCACAAGTGCATAAAAGCTTGACATAAGTAAATCTTGTGCATAAAGAAACTGTTTAAGAAGCTGCTTTAAATTTCCAAGAGCAAAAAAATCGTGTGCTTTACAAAGATATTTTAATTTCTTAATAAATCGGCAATATTTATAATATATGCAACCTGTCAATATTTTACACATCTTTGCGTTCAACTTAGTGTAGGGCATTCAAATTCGAAAAATACGTTATTTCAACAGTTTTTTTTTTTTTTGGAACACCCTGTAGAGGGAGAATAAAAGATTAATTACAACTGATAAAAACTGCAGATCGAGCGGTTGCAGTCTCATGCAACTCGTGATACTCGTCCATCGTGAGTACGGTTGAAAGGCATTATTAAAGTACTTAATTTAAATTAATTTAAATTTTGCATAAATACTAGGATAAAAAGTACAATTTGTATCGCCCTTACGAGAATGTCAAAAAGTATGTACATGTATGCTTGAAACCAAAATAACACATCCCAAAGACTATGTAAAACTTCGGTAGTTTCGATTCAATTTATAGCCATTTGCTAAAGAATAACCTACGCTTTGATATATGCATGTTTAATTGTAATCTTTGAAAATAAGCTATCCTTATTAAAATAACTGAAAATTCGTTCGTTTTCGTTGAGTTGTGTATTTTAACTAATTAAACGAAAACGAGACCGTCTTGGTTTAATCGGAATCTGTCAATACAGACCTCTTATTTGGCGCAGTTGTCATAGACAAATTAAATAATAAAATTTTAATCATACACTGTGACTCTTATGGACTTGATTCATTGCACCTGATTGGCTAAGACGTAAGCGCGGAAGTTTCTCGTTTTAACGAGCAATAAAAACAATGGCTTCTCGCTTAATGGTCTTATACATAATGATGTTATTGAAGAACTAAAAACTTGAAAATCCGAACACTAGAAAAACTACAAATTTATGGGTTGAAGTATTTTTATAGAAAGGATTCAGACTCGTTTTTCATGTCAATTTCGTTGTTGACGCTCGTAGTTAATTTATGCAAACTTGTATAATAAGTCGCGATTGATTGATTGATTAAAATTAATAAAGTTAGTGGAAGAAAGATACACCGTTTCAGACTTGTTTATCTTACTTTTCAAAATTTGTTCACCTGCGTATAGCTACTCTACAACAGTTCAGGTGGGCCCTAAAATTATACTTTAATTTCACTTGTCATAACACCAGACAATTTTACTCGTCGCGTGGAGAGCTAATTTGAAAGAAAAATGCCAAATAAGAAAATTGCCAAACAAAGTTCAAAATTAATGAGCTATTTAATTGCTACGATCGCAAAGATAAAAAGTATATATTCAGTTATTCAGACTGATCACATAACGTATTTGCCACACGCTGCCGTTATCGTATACTGCTGTTCATTTAAGACAAACAATGTAACCGGCGAGATGTATATAGATATCTGTGTGGGACTTCATAACTACAAAATAACATTTTTTGTTCAAAGCGGCCGCTATACAAACATTACTAGAAAAATACATGCATGCAGAAACCAGAGCCGTAGCGAGGATGGGGGGGGGGGGGTGGTGATCACCCACCAACTTTTTTAGAACTTACATATTCGAAAAATCGGGTTGGCCATTCGCGGGAAAATTACGGCAATAATAGTATAACAAAATTTTAGTCGTTTAAACTGAGAAAATATTATAAAATTGTATTGTCAGTATAAAATGATTTACGAAATCACGGCATTAACATGGATAACATTTAACAAATCGTAAATCGGTAAATGTTTTTCGGTTTATTACTTCTCAGGGCCGTAGCAACCGGCGGCTGGGGGCTGCAGCCCTCACAATAATGTGCTAATAATCATTCTTTTTTCAAAATCATGCACACCTTTATCATTTAAATCAGCCTAGTCCCAGTCGTTCTGAAGCAAGCGCGAGAAAAAACGTGGATGTAGTACGAGACTGGGACCTAGGTGCGATGTCACCGCCAAAGGTGCTTCAGAACGCCTAGCAGATTTCAGTATTTTTAATATGGCGGAAAGTGTATATATACAAATAACCTTGTAAATACAACAATGTTCGTTGATCATGTTCGATGTCTACATAACCAAATTCAAACTGTATTAAAAATGTGCTCAATAGTAAAAAAATTACATACAAATTTACGATACTGAGTCTGAGCAATGGTCGTATAATCGTTGATGTTATTTATATACTCGCAAGTTGTGATCAACACTAGACCATACTGTTATACACAACTACGCTTCCTACTTGACAGGTTTAAGCAGCTGAGGAGATTGGAAATATTTGCCTGACATGACTGTGTTGTCCGCAAAACATTTTTGGTCGGAGACTTGGCATAATTTTCAAGCTTCTAGATAGCATTTAATATGGCTTTATATTTTAGTAAACACGAGTCATATTTAGCTCGTTATTCCATTCTGACCGTATGGTAACGAAACGTATTAACGTAGCCTATTTCATTGTTCCGACAGCATTAGAGCAAAATTAATGACTTAATCATAAACGCAAAGGAAATTTCCATAACATTTCCTATTTACAAATTCGGTATGCTTGGTAATCAGGCCAGGGACCACTTTTTTGAAATCAGGGACCATTTTACCGAAATCTGCTAGGCTCTCTCGCTGAAGCGTTCCGCACAGCACACCCAGGCATAAAACTTTTAAGACTTATTTAAATATATCAAAGCAGCGAATAGAGAGAGAGAGCCTGGGACTAGGCTGTATTTCAGATATAATAATAACAGTCTAAGTCATTAATACTGCAGATTGATACTTTTTTATTCAGGTCGAAAGAGTTCAGTTTGGTTACTTAACAAATGCATGCCAACTTGTTTTCTATATTGAACTTTTCACTAGATAAACCAAATGGGCTTCGTACACGAGCCTCTTTAAAATCCAGTTTCTTTCGGAATCACGTAGTCCTTGTGTACTTCAATTAGAGGGGTATATAAGTAACCATCATTTTCTTCCTCCCCAGGACCAGGTCCTTTCAGAGCGGTATACGTCGACTCTTCTTTTTCCACTTTTTCATAATTCCCATCATCATTCTCAGGATTTTCATCAATTTCTTCTGAATTATTTCTGTCTTTGCTCTTGTTGTCTGGGTTTGCCTTTGATGATTTGAGTCGACGATTTTGATAAATGAAATAAGCAATTATAACAAATGAAATGACCAGCAGAATTGCTAACACAATAATTCCAGCAAGATAGTTTTCACCTATGGGAAGATTAAACAACGCGTTAACTTTGAATGTCTAAAAATGCGCTTCATTGGAACAGGTAATCATTCAAGATAACTCATTTAAAACAGAAACGGATTCTGTTCTGATTAGGTTTTGTTTTATATAAAGGTTGAATAATTCAAATGCAGTATTACATGTATCTTTTCGGATCGAAATTGTATGAGTAGTGCTTTGAAATCGATCTCGGATGTGACAAATATATTTTCCAAAACTTGTTTGATCTTTCACTGTTACAACAAGTAAAGAACTGCTATGAGGCTTTTCTATTTCCATTAAACTGTTCAGTGGGTTCTGGTCTTTTCCCCAGCTGAAAGTAATTGGAGGTTCACCTTGAGCAGAACACAGTAGGTTGATAAGATTACCTTCCTTTGCCTTTATGTCACCACTGGATTGCTTGGTCAATACACGAGCGCCACCTGGAAACAAAAATATACAAAATCATTTAAAGATTGTAATAATATACTGTCTCCATCAATTCACTTTTCAATTCCTGTAAAAGTAGTATATTTCGTTAGGATAACAGCAGATATCTAACACAAGTATCAGTAGAATTTTCTTAAATGACGCACCTGAATATTCGCTCGTTTTTGAAGCAGGACTCCAATCTGTCGAGTAATAGTCACCCTGTAGTAAAGAAAGTGATAGTATATTTGTCTGTCAAGTTAAAAATAATGTTCAGAATTGAATGTAGACTTATAGAGTAAATAAAAATACGTGTTTAACAGTGAGACAGTTCCCTTTAAACATTTCTTACAAATCCTTCAAAACTTACGCAAATTTTCTACTGTGATCACAGAAATTTTGATAGCTTTAAACAAGGAAATCTTTACTTCTAAAATGTGATAACCAACAAATACCGTACCTTGTTATTAATAAAAATCCTTTGAAAAATACTGTAACTAGTGCCAGGTTCCAACGGACCATTGGGGTTGAACTGCATCTTCGTGATGTTGGATTACTTGTATTTCTGCCATCACCAAGTTTAAACATGTTTTCATCCTTTGATGTTACTACTGCAGCGATATAAGGTTTCGGGTCGGTTGATTTTCTTGCCTCAGCGTACGTCATTAAGTCGTTGTTTTCATAACTATCTGGCGATTGACCTCCCTGTCCGTCTTTTAATGTCAATGCCACGACGTAAAAATGCCTACAAATAAATTTCTATATGATAAAATACGCACGGTAAATTCACAGTACAGCCTTAACGTCCTGTGCAGGTCGTTATCTCGAGATGCAATATTTCTGTGTGGTTTTTCAAACGTTTTGCCAACTTACGTGAAATTTCGTGAAGAAATCTGCAAGGAGAAAGTCAGAGCATATGCTGTTCCATTTTGATGTTCTGTAAGAAAATATGTACATTTGGGTAAACATGATAAAACTACAAGCCTCAGATTTATAAAGATTGCATTGCGTCTAAATGCAAGGCGACACTTTACACTTACTTCCATACGTAAATTTCCCTTTACTTTCACTATAGGGTCCACGACCAGCTTTGGTAGTTGCAAGAACACGAACATAATATTTGGTTGAGTCAATCAAATTCTTGATGACTATCATCTTTTCCTTTGTAGTATATTCCCTAAAGCAAGGTTTACATTCTTGATGTGAGATACATACAGTATAACTGACGATAATGCCATTTCTTTTGTCTTTTTCAGGAGGATCCCACGTTACAGATAACGATGACGAGCTTCCTGCAGTCACTTTGACTTTCAGTGGAGGACTTTCTGGAACTAAAAATCAATTAAGGTAATATGGTAAGTTGTTTCTTATAAAATAAGAAGTTGTATTAGTTAGAGGTGTATGGAGGGGGTTGGTAATTGGTAATAATGCATGACAATTTTGCTGAATCTTGGCCATAATGTGCGAGAATATCACCGTTGTTTGCGATATCACATAACCAACATAGGAATTTTCCTAGCAGATCCAGATAGAAAAAATTAAGAATAGTTGGTACAAAACCCTCTCCAGTCGGGAAAACAATCAGTAAACAAGCGAATCTGCGAATGAGTTAATATAAGAAGTTAATAGATGATTGCTTAAGGTAAATGATTTCTCAATTTTGACCGATGCATTTGCATCGCTAGCATCTGTCTGGATCCGCCTCTGCATGAGCGAATGTGTGAATAGATGATTGCATGCTTTAGGTAAACCGGACATTGAATGGGAGAACAGTTATGATTGTGAACATGATGTACTATGTGTGATAGACATAGAGTTTGCATTGATGATAATCGGCCTACTACAGGACACAATAGTGAAACGTACCACAAACGTATGGTATTGAAGTATTATTACATTGATATTCAAAGTAAAGATATTTTGTCAATCCTAGACATGGATCACCACAGAACAAGTTGTTATCCACAGTTATACTACACTCATGTTGACCGTCACACAATTCCTTAACAAGACATCTTACATCAACTTCACAACTATAATCATCACTCAAACCACATGTCTTTGTGTCAGACAATCTACGGTACGATGCAGTCTTGACCACCATGTACTGGTATTTAGGACAGTTGGCATTCTTTACCATATTTCCATGACACGTCACTGAACCTGGAAGAGAACAAAAATTTAGAAATGACGAGCACTAAATGACAATATCAAGTAGGGCAAGAGATTTTGTTGAACGGCATAGCGATGTATATACATAATGCAAAACAGCTTTGCTGCACATGATATTCTTATACAGAAACTCAACATTATATGAAATATTTGGAACAACCATAGAGTCTTGCTCGTGATTTACTTAATAAGGAAAATCTAATTATACGTGGATTTCAACAAGGTTCTGTCTTCCGACCGCTCCGTTTTATTTTCTTCATCGATGACATAAAATATATACACTTTTTGCTTTTGAGGACAAAGTTAAGGCGTCGGCAGTTCCCGAGGGAATTGAATCATTCTTATGTGTATAAAGAAGGTAAAAACATTTTACTGTACACAGCTAAGTCTTAATACAAGTGGTTTATGTTAAGTAAATACGAAATGCAGACTGCAAGACCACAAATAAGAACTTTCATGTACAAAAACATCAAACAAATTAACTGCATACAGATAAAAACAACTTACCAAAATTAAAACGTTTATCCTTTGCATCGTTACAATTTGTCGTCAATCCGATGTAGGGATCTGTTCCTGGGTTTGTAGCAAGTCGATCATCTGTTTTAGGGACTGCACACCGCTTCCCTTTATCAGGATAATAATTTGCAGATAAACCTCCCCAAGAGGTCTGGTTCATAGCATGTACCTTATCACGACAATTTCCTGAAGGTTTTTTAGTAACGTGGGAATACAACATTGGAAGATCATAACCAGTACCACCCCTATGGTTTGCCTCGAAACATCCCTTTCTTTTGAAACTGAACATGGCATTATTATCAAGAAACCGAAACTGAGCAGCTGGATCCAGACAGTTGTTGGAAAGTTCCACAAAAGCTAAGTTTCCCCAATTTTCGTCCTTATGTATTTTACTTGTGACACTAATACACATCCCTGTCTGCACATGTTTCACAAAGAAACAACCAGCGCCTGAAACACAAAAATAAATAACGAAGTAAATAATGGACTCCCGTTGCGTGTCTGTGTGCTTGCGTTTATATGAAGTACCATATAAATACATGGTTGTTGATGGTACAGTGTCTTTCACAGCTCATTTATATGACTTCTATCACATAAGTATATTTCATTTGGCTAAACATACATCAATGCTAATGCAAGCTAATTAACTAAACTGATTGGCTATTCAGTCGCTAGTGTACATTGTACATTGTTTTTTGCAAACAGTTATTCTGATCCATTCTTCAAAAATTTAACTCCACAGTTGATTCAAATAATTGTAATGAAGTTTAATCCAATCTTTTATATTCAGACTGTAATGTAGTCGCTGTGGAACTTGTTCCCAGCGACTATTGGTTTCTGCATGCCTAGTGGATCGTCGTCGATAGCTACAAAATAGAATACTAATGATAAGATGGCCGCTGTTTAAAGAGTGGTCCGAGTGCATTTGCATTCCTTGCAGGCTGAATTATGTTTACAGTACATAAAGTCCAATCACTATAACTATATTGTACCAGTAGTAATATAGGGGCCGATCGGGCCGGATTTTTGAGGTGGTGGATGAGGTGGTGTGAGGTGGTGGAGTGTGAGGTGGTGGAGTTTTGAGGTGGTGGGTGTCCACCACCTCATTTATAATTAATACTCGTCCAATTGAGGAGGAGTAATGACGTCACTCATTAACATACGTCATAATTATATGCAATGACGTCACGCGGGCAGGTTTAAACACGATTGGACAAAATTTTCTGACTAAGCATTTTTTAGCGTCCCTCCACGTTTATGATACAGCTCTAGCATTTTGCTGTGATTGTCAAGTGATTCCTTTAATTTAGCTCCTAGAGGAGTAAAAAATCTGATACTATATGAAATAGCATTAGTGTTATATATCTAAAACTTATATATTCGGGGTATACAGCTATATGTTTTGTTGTTAGTAATATATAAATATTATCAAGCGTCAAAACGCTGAGAAATAGCATGCGGTAAGAGTTATGTATCTACAATTAAGCTAATATTTAAATCCCGGTCTGCCATATGAGGTCTATATACGAGAGAATATGTTGCTGTTTAGAGTTATATAAACACATGGAAATTAGAGGTTATGATATATAATTGTCAAGGGATTTCTATATTTTAGTGGTAGTTTTTAAAGTACTAAAACTCGGATAAGGTTAATAAATTTAAGCTATATTACAGCACACCGGTTGCTATGTGTTGTTAGGGTGAAACTAATTAAAGGATTAACTTTTATCAGAGATTTGCATTTTTCTACTGTGTGGATAAATACGTGTAGATTAGGATATTCATTGCGCGGGCGTCGCGGGTTATCCGTGCGGGAAGAGAGAACGCGATTTAGACA
>CACRXK020006853.1:7577-24217 GCA_902702795.2 Paramuricea clavata | reverse complement strand
ATCAACTTGCTTCGTTAGCTAAAGGTACGATTAAACTTATAGCAGTGGCGAAAAACAGTTCACGAATTTCTACTATCAATTCCATTTACATAAGTATGTGCCACTTCTGCCAACAACGGAAAACATTCTGATTTACTTTGCTGTTTTTCTCGCTAAGACGGTAAATCCAGACACCATCAAAGTCTATCTCGCAGCAGTACGCCATATGCATTTGGTTAACGCCTACGACCTTCAAATCACCAAATTTCAACGCCTACACTATATTTTGCGAGGTATAAAGCGAGTAAAAGGAGTGTCTACAAGAACACGCCTACCAATTACATTAGACCATTTGAAATTGTTTCACCGCATATTACACTCACGGACATCGCCAACACATGATGAAACCATGATTTGGGCAGCGATTTCCATAGCATTTTTCAGGTTTTTGCGGATTGGTGAAATGACTTGCTCCGGTCCTCATGATTCTTCAACAAACCTTTGCCGATCAGATGTAAGTTTTCATAACAAAAAACGTGGGGATAACGAGGTTTTTCTGCAACTACGAATTAAAGCGTCAAAAACCGATCCGTTTCGAGCCTCAGCCACAATAACCATTGGCAGCAATTCTGGTATGTATTGTCCAGTAAGGGCCCTTCAAACCTACCTTTCACGTGCGCCAACGGACTATGCGGGACCATTGTTTTGCTACTCAAATGGTGTTCCTTTATCACGTAGTCAATTTACTAAGGAACTACGAACACTTTTGGCCCAAGGTGGTCATCACCCTGCTCACTATGCAGGCCACAGCTTTAGAATCGAAGCGGCTACCACAGCTGCGTCCCAAGGTTTGCCTCATTGGCTTATTCAAACGCTAGGAAGATGGTCTTCCGATTGTTACCTCAGATATATTCGCACGCCAATCAATGTCCTTACAGACGTTTCAAAACGATTGATTGCAGAGTGAGATAAACACTCGATCGTTGTTTGTCGGTCTATGGGGATCACACACACTATCGTTGTGTAATTGCGGAAGCAATTGCTCTAGTATGAGGTCGCAATTTTACCATAGACCTCACGTTTTCTTTACGGAATTTGGCAACCTGGCATACAGCCAATTCCCATTTACAAAAATCACTCTATTTCTGCATATGAGTATATGTGCTGAGCCAGATCAGTGTTCTAAGAAATATTTCCCTGATCATTTTTTCCCAGGGCCCAGCTCAGAGTATATGTCTTGCAGGGCAGGCTAGGATCCAGCTCTAAATGGAGTATATGTTCTAGCCGACTCAGGATCCAGCTCAAAATCCGTAAAAGTATATGTCTTGGGCAGATTAGGACCCAGCTGCAAATCAATATATGTCCTAATCGACTTTCCCCAAGATCCAGCTTTTCAATACGAGTATATGCCCTGGGAACCGCTCAGCACCCAGCTCTTCGCAGATAAAAAATACTGTATATAGAGCAGTTGTCCCACACTTCCATAACCCCCACAAACCTTGTGTTCTTATGCGTGTCGTTATATTAAATATCTCAATATATATATATTTATTAAACGGTGCGGACATTAATATCCAAAAACATCCAAATAAAGCTAGTTTTCATATAATAATTAGTTATTGCTTGATTAAAGATGTAAGTCAATGAATCGGAAATTAATGGTGTAGCAATTTTGATTATCTTGCTGGATATTTTATCTAGGCCAGTAGCTTTGCTACCAGACAGTTCACGTAATAAAAGACAAACATGACTAACAGTAACTGACTGGAATGCAGTAATTCAGAATTAGTTTTGTCAAGGAAGTCTTTAGAATGACATTCTGGTGTACTAATTTCTTCCGCTAAATTCGGTCCAATATTTGAAAAGAAGGTATTGAAGCCCTCAGAAATTTCATCAGGGCTTGTTAATTTTATGCCACTTAAGTTTAATTCGTTTACTTTAGTTCTTTGATTTTGTTTACCAAGTAAGGTATTAATTGTCTTCCAAGCAGCTTTTGGATCTTGCTTTTCAGTCGCTATTTTATTGGAATAATATTCCTTTTTGGTTTGTCTTAGAAGATTGTTTGTTTCATTTCTGGCTTTTTTATAGTTATCCCAATCTGTTTCAAGTTTAGTGATACTTGCTTTTCTTTTCAAATTATCTCTTGCAATTATTAGTTTTTTTATATGACTAGTAATCCAAGGATTTTTTTTAGATTTTGTTTTTTTGTTTTGAATTGGGGCATGTTTATCTAGGACTTGTAAGAAAAGTTGTTTCCAAATTTCCCACATAGTGTCAGGATTGTCTGCAAAAAAATAGACATGTTCCCATGTTTGAGTTCCTAGGTCTTGTAAAAACTGCTGTTCATTGAATTTTTTCATATTTCTAATTTCAATTATGTTATCATTATCTTTGTGTCGAATGTTAATCTTTCTTATGCCATAAATGGGTCACTAATTCCAGTCTGTATTACACCACATTTGGATATTTTTCCTGGTTCATTGGTAATAAAATGATCAATAAGTGTGGAAGATGTCCTAGTGATCCGTGTTGCTTTATCAATTATCTGGGATAATTGATAAATTTAGAGTAAAGATTTAAGTGTCTTAGTTGGATGGTCAGGAATAGACTTAAAAAGGTCGCAGTTAAGATCACCCAGTATATAGATTTCCTTGTTTTCGTTATCAATCATTTTTAATAGGTTTTCAAGATGGGTAAAAAAATTCGATGAAACATCTGGGGGTCTATAAACCGTAACAACCACAAATGGTCTGCTACTAGATAAGTCATCTGTCAACAACAGCAAACAAGCACGCTGTACTTTTCCGAGTGGGACCGCTACGTGCTTGGCATACATTCTAGCACAAGCTTGGTAATCAGAACTGCATATTCAAGCGCTAGTGTGATCGCGACCTTAATGTTACCACATTTACATTAGCACTATTTTCTTTAATTCTAGTAGAATAGTCTTGTTTATGTGCGACGGGGACAAGGTGGTGACACGGATGGTTTGTGTCACGAATAATTGCTTCTATTTCTCGAAGAGTCATTTCAACCGGCAAACCAACAATGCATACTAAACTTCTCCTTTGGATACGTTCAAGGTCGTCCTCTAAGTAAAGAGGTAGGCCATCGAAAGCAGGTGCAGCATATCCAAGCAGGGGTGCAATTTTGGTGCAGTAAGTTGCAAGACCGACTTTCGTAGGAAGGTGGGCCATTCTACATTGCCTAGAAGGTGTAATCTCCTGTTTCAGTCATTTACAGGTAATTTCTTTAATTTAATGTGAGAATTCCAGTTTCTGAATGGATCCACTCTTTCGCCCATCATATTATCCGCGGTGTAAATATTGGGTGTCTATGGGATAGATTTCCCGAATATCTTTCGCCGTTTTCTTCGCGTTCAACTTCATTTTGTTGGCACCTGACCAGTTCTAAACAGATATGGAGCCTAAGACTTCCTGCGAGTTGCTACGCTTCCACCTCACGATGCATGCACTTCGTGTACAGTCAACAGTGTTTGCTGTCCTCAAGTTCGTCAGCGGAACACAAGCATCTAAGTCGTCAATGTCGACTATTAAAAAAGATCGGCGAAAGTACAGATCCTTGTGGTACTCCGAGCTGGACGGCAGCTCTTAACCCGCGATCATAATGCTTGATTTAACTTACCATGCTAAATTCTACCAAACAAAATGCTTTTGACCCATACCCAGAAATTTTTATTGACATGATACGATGATCCCATGATCAACTAAATCAAAGGCTTTTTTAAGGTCAATAAAGAGGGCATGAATGCCTGATTTGTCACAGCACGTATTGTCAATTTGCCAGTTCAGAGCTGATTTAGCACAGCGGCCATTAGTAAAACCATGTTGACTGGAACGTTGTGGGACCTGAATTTGGTTGAGTTGTAGTTGTACTCTCTCTAGAATTTTCCCAATATGCAGCAGATCAAAGATTTAAAAGCATTGCTAATGTCAACGGGTGGATATATAGGTTACCTTATTTTATAAGCTCTATTGGACATAGAAATTCTAGATTACAAGGTGAACGTCCAATGGGGTTAGTGCAAACGGGAAAACGAGACCCGTGCAAGGCACAACCCCTAAATATAAGTATGCCTAGATAACAAAAAGAAAAAGAAAGGAAAAAGATCTATTTACAGTAGATATACACAATGTAGTTTAGGAACGATGGCAGGAGCAGTCGCGTGTGAGTGACCAAGTGCATGGCATATCCACATTAAAAGTATCCTTGACCAGGTTGGAGTATGTCGCATGCAGGAAGCGTTTAAAAATACTTAGGCTTGCAAATATATCTGTGGAGGCTATTTTACAAACAAAGTTCCAAGGCTTAACTACTCGGTTGAAGAACGAAGCCTGAAAAGTTGATGTTTTACAATACGAAGGTATCAAAACTCGGGATGGAACGACTATGTTGCACAAAAGATGCAAACTGTTCAAAGTTCAAGTCAATACAACCGAAGATAGATTTATAAACCAAAACAAGGTCTCTGAGTTCTCCATCATAAACTAGTGGTAGTTGGTTTAGGGTTGTCAGCCTATGTTCATAAGGCATCTCTCCGACATTCGTTTTCAGGATTCAGCGTGTTGCACGCCTAGTAGCCGGTGACCATACCTCCGTTACATAGCACAGTTGCGACTTAACAAATGCGTGACATAGACTTATTTTGTTGTGTTCTATAAGGGGACATGTCCTTTTCAAGAGACCAAGCATCTTGTTAGCTTTGTTGACAACTGAAAATATATGAGCGTCCCAGGATAAGTTGGCAGTTATCATTATACCGAGGTCTTTTTCTTGTTGAACTCATTGTAGATTTGCATCGCCCAAATGATAATCCGTTTTTTACGTGTGATTGCGAGAACTTTACATTTTAAAGTGTTAAATTTCATATTTGAATTCTGACTCCAATAATTTAAACTAGAAATGTCACGCTGCAGGCTTTCGTAGTCGCTTATGGATGAAATCGATCTGTATAACTTGGTATCATCAGCGAAAAGAGCGGTTTTTGACTGATTCGGAATAAATTCTGGTAGGTCATTTATAAAAAAGACAAATAGCAGAGGACCAATGATGCTCCCTTGGGGCACGCCAGAAGTAACTGGTAGGTACTGAGAAGCTACGCCGTCAATCACAGCCCTTTGAGATCGGTTCGCAAGATAATCAGTGAACCAATCAAGCAAGTGACCTGTTGCACCGTACCATTTAAGTGAGTTGTTCATAAACAATCTTTTCGAATATCTTGGGAACTTCCGAAAGAACTGAGATTGGTCTGTAATTTCCGCAATCTAGTTTGCTTCCGGTTTTAAAGATTGGCGTAACTTTGCAAATTTCATGTCATCAGGGAAAATACCAGTAAATAAAGACAAATTAAAAATGAATGTTAATGGTTCTGTGATAGAATCACCTGCTAATTTTAGAAGCTTAATTGAAATATTATCAGTGCCTGTTGCTTTGGTAGCTTTCGATTTCTTTAATACGCTTTTCACATTTGCTTTTTTTATTTATTTATTTTATTTATTTAAAAATTCGCCCTATTTACATAATTAAGATAGAATATACAGTATAACGTCTGTTGAATACTAGAGCTAGGAGCCTTTAAGAAACTTTAAGAAGCTTTTAGTGCAAGGCCCCTATTACAGCAAATATTAAATTCAAACGATAGCTATTTGTCAGTTAATATATAGTACATAAAATTTTAAAGAAAGTTGTGATATAGTTTTACAATAATATAGATATACAACAAATATGAAGTTAGGAGTGCATGATGATGGAAGCATTGTTTTTACCCTACATTGTTTTAGACGTCCATGAATAATATAATATAATGCTGTATTATTATTATTCTTGTGTTTGATAATAAATTTTAGCTTGTTTTTTGAACGATTGGTAAAATTGGATGGATTTTAAATCTTCGTTCAAATTATTCCAAGTATGTTTCATATAATTAGTTCGGGTGTAGGTTTTATGTAGTTTTTTGGAACTTCTAGTATTGTGATTATGAATTTCATTATTAGTTTTGAAAAAATTGTTGAAAATTTCGGGCATATTGTTCATGTTGTAAAATTGAAACATAAATAAACTGGTCAAATAATCATTTATTTTGTAAATGTTTAATAGATTTAATTTTTTGAATAATGGTTCCGTGTGCTCAGAATACGGTTTGATTGTAATACTTTTGAAGTTAAAATCAGCTGTCCCTACTGTCACGTATTTCAACGAGTCAACGTCAGTTGTACAGATGTTTTCAGCTAAGTTTGGTCCAATAGTAGCAAAATATTTGTTGAATTCATTAGCAATGTTTTTATCTCCTGTAACAACCTCATTATTCACAGATATCGCATTGAGAGTCGTTGTTTTGGACTTTTTGTTTAATAATTCGTTAATTGTTTTCCAGCTGTCCGCACTATTTTTAGAGTTTGCAAATTTGGAATTGTAGTAATTAGTTTTAGTTTCCTCTATCAGTCTAGTAACTTTGTTTTTGCATCTCTTGTATGCTTCGTGATAATAAGGGGAATTCAGATTAATTGCTTTCTTTTTTAGGTAATCCCTACGGTAGCACAATTCTTTAATTTCGTTTGTTAGCCAAGGTTTATACTCACTTTTGACCTTTTTACGTCTAATTGGTGCGTGTTTTTCGGAAATATTTAAAAATACTTCTTTCCAAAGTTGCCAAGCTAAATTTGGGTCTGTATATAAATAATGGAAGTGTGTGTTTAGTGCCTGCTTTAAATCATCTTGAAATCGGACTTCATTGAAATGTTTAAATTGCCTTGTCTCTATTATTTTGGGCTTTCCCTTTGGGATGCTCACTTTTCGGCAAATATAGACAAGGCTATGATCGCTAATCCCAATATGGATGACTCCTGCGTCAATGGTTTTTGTATCCTCAATTTTCGTGAGTATTAAATCGATTAAGGTTTTACTGGTTGTAGTTACTCTAGTCGGATCTTTAATGTGTTGTTGTAGTTGGTATATATCGATTAAGTCCTTAATTTTTTAGGTATGAGGGCTGTCATAAGTAGCTGATATATTACAGCTGAAATCACCGGTTATGATCAGATCTTGTCCCGTATCATCTGCTTTTTGTAAAAAGCTTTCAAATCTGTCAAATAGTATAGTATCAGAATTTGGTGGCCGGTACCAAGTTGAAACAAGGAATGGTTTAGTCTTTTGTTTCCTAATTTCTATACAAACTGCTTAAACATGGTCAGTGAGTAATTCCAATCGCTCTACATATGGTATATTATCTCTTGATGAAGAAAAATACGAAACTTTTGTTGCAAATGTGCGTTTAAAACTTAGTGACGTCAGGCTTTGTCGTTTAGAAGATGGGCTGTATGTTTCTTTGATGTCTGTTGTTTCTTTAGAAGAGTTCGTTATTTTTCGCGTTGAATATTGTAAAAGGTGCCACAATGTCACTGCACAGAATGCCTTCTGTTAATTAATATGGCATCTTACATTTTGAAAGAAGGCGTTGCCAAAGTATCTGAAGTGTTCAATACGCAATTTCCGAATAAAATTTATAAGTCTGACAAAGCAGTGCAGCGACTTTTACAATTACCGGTGGTAATTGTGAAGGGTGAATTCCTGTTTTTAACCGAGAAAAGTCCCGATGTCAACTACAAGATATTGTTAGAACTGCTTCCAAAGATGTTACCAGCAGAGAGAGAGGTTGGAAGTCGAATTAGCAAGAAGACCCTTAGAACGTTATGTCAGTTAGCATCAACTGAATCAGATAGGAAATTACTAAAATATATAGCCACTTGGGGACAGTCTGCAAAACACGCGAAATTAACCTACGGTATTGATGACAATGTTAGACAGGTTCAGCAGGTGAACCAAGCAATGTTGATGGCAAATGAAATCCAGAAATCGGTAATGAAGCTTGCGACTCTGGAAGATACAGCTCTTTTTAACTCCTTGGGCATACCAAAAGACATTTCCAGTGAATCTGAGTCAGATGAATCGGATTCAGAGACTGATTATTTCAGTAGCGATTTAAAACCAGAATTAGAACTGAAACAAACTACCACGGGGTCAAACGTCTCACCTAACCTACACGCCAGTGAAACACCGCCAAATGAAGTATGCTTGTCGTGGTTGAAAGAGAGTAAGTTTAATTGGGTTTTATTTCATCAGGAGTGTCTACTACGTTTAAAGCATTTGCATGAAGATGTGTTTGATGAACTGCTGACTGTCTTTGCAAATAATCTCTCTGCGTCCGGCGTAAACGAGGATGAACTGGCTCAGCTTTAAGGTTTCGTACGAAGCATTCACTGAATATCAGCGTAGGCAGCCTTTAATGATAGACGGTGAATCTGTATTTTCTGAGTCTGATTCCGAGCAAATTGAAGATCATGACGAAGAATTTACCCAGTGGTGTGAAAATGGGAAAAAGCGTATCCAGGCAGTACGTCGGGCTATTAAACAAAGGCAAAACGGACCATTGCAAAAGAAATAGCGACCCGAAATGTTCTGAAAAAGAAAGTGTTCGAAAAGAGCTAGCCGAATTGTTAAGGAACATCCTAATATCGGAAGAGATATCGAGGAATTTGTCAAATCGAAAAGAGTAGGAGCTGATGCTTGGCGGCGAACGGGGGTGCTGACATTTGACGGTGCTCGCTCCAGGGGAAAGAAAGTTACCTACAAAAGTATTCAATGTCATCTTCAGGAAAAGTATAACTGCCAATTAAGTTATGGAACTGTAGTCCAACTTTGTGTTATAAGAAGCAAGCGACGTTTATCTGCCAAGCGATATAAGGGAATCGCCAAAGTTACGTGTACTGTAGAAGAGCTCGTAAGGGGTTTGCGGTAAAACTTAACGTAGATGCACACTGGAGTAGTGCATTTTATAAGGGAATCGAGTTCATACAACTGAAAGACGGCAAGGACAAAGTGTTGCTGAACAGAGATGACCAAGCCGGTTTTCGTCTCGACATAACCTTCACCCATAAGCAAGGCAAGTGTATCATTCTGGAAAGTCAGCCTTCACTTACTACGAGAACTGATTTTGTAAATAAATACCCGTCTCTCCTTCAAACCACGTCGTATTTATTCTTGGATTCTGAGACGACCGAAAAAGCATGTGTTGGAATCGTGAAACCACATTTTACTTATGACAAGACACCCACTCAGTATTACATTGATTTAAACATGCTCGAGACGAAGTTACCTAATTACCTTATTGAGAAACCCATGGATTGCATACGAGTAGATGGAGCAGGGGACGAGGGACGGGCGCATGTAGAAGTACAGTTTCTGTGGACAGAACGACACCTTCTTAAGCAGAAGATATGCACAATTGTCACAACCAGGAACAGTGGTGGCTCCTATTTAAATCCAGTTGAGTTAATGAACGGATGTATTGCCAAAGCACATGCGGTGGTAATTCCAATGCTAGTGGCCTGGATCCAGATAAGCTCACATAGAATGTGGACCTGGCTACGGAGGTCTACATTGATCGAGTGAATGGGGCACCATGTTGCGGGACCAACACCCAGCTTTTTAAAGAAGGGAAGAATCCATCTCTTGTGAAACGGAGAGAAGCTTTGCTAATTTTTTTGAGAGGAAACCCAAAGCAGAAGGATGAGCTAAAGGCAGCCAGCCCAACTCTTTATCAACACTTCGAGCGGGTGTGGTCTATACGCCAGAGCCATATGGATCATAAAGTTCCTGCACAGTATGCCTTCATACTAACACTTTGTTATAAGCCTGAATGTTCGCATCTTTTCTGCCATGGTGCGACTAGAGAGCAATATTTGTTTGAAAATGGGCCACCGTTGTTTCACATTCCTTTTCCAATCCCAGATCCAAAGAGACCATGGGGTGGGTCGTGTCAAGAGTGTTCTGGTATGTGTTCTGCCATTATCTGAAGCCATTAGCACATTGGGCTTTTGTGAAAGATCGGGCGTATGATACCGCTGAATTCCAATATAAGCCGCCAAGTGCAGTAATCAAAGAAAGGTTCTACAATTCCTTGAAGAAAGGGAAAGAAATGTTGAACATAGATTTGGAATCCGTGGCTAAACAAGTGTTGCTGTCTGTTGATGAAGTTTCGATGCAGGTAGAACATCTAAAGGGAATTATGGAACGGAGGAAAATGGGAGCTCAGAAGGCTACCTTAACCAGAAAGAACAAGAAGGCAGTTCGTAAGTGTTAAAGTATCTGAATATTGCGCTTGAAACAAGTCGCATATTCATAATGACTGTTTTTATGCTTAAGATGAACTATCCGCCTGGACAAACTTAGGCAGACCTTAGTTGGATGCAGTTTGACAGTATAATTTCTTACGAAACGAAACAATAGCAGCTAGTTCCAAAGACAAACTAAGCGACAAACTAACGATCTTCGCAAATTCGTCCAGACGAATAGTTCGTGCATGGCATAAACATAAAAACGACCAATGACGTATTTTAATATTTTAATATAGAACGTAATACAGATGTCCCTCAGCCAGATGTCCCTGTCTCAGATGTCCCTGTGCCAGATTTCCCTGGCTCAGATGTCCCTGTCTCAGATGTCCCTGTCTCAGATCTCCCTGTCTCAGATCTCCCTGTCTCAGATGTCCCTGTCTCAGATGTCCCTGTCTCAGATGTCCCTCTCTCAGATGTCCCTCTCTCAGATATTCCTGTCTCAGATGTCCCTGTCTCAGATGTCCCTGTCTCAGATGTCTGTCTCAGATGTCCCTGTCTCAGATGTGTGGTGTTGGTGTCAAGACAAAGAATATAGGGAAATGATTCTTTGCGAAGGGAAAACTTGCCCAATCAAGTGGTTCCATATAGGATGTCTTGGATTGAAGTACAGCCCTGTTTTTAAGTGGTTTTGCCCCGATTGCCAAGGTGAGCTAAATATATGACTATTGATATTTCATAAAGTATAAAAGGTGTAGTATGCGTTTATAATCGGTCGCGTTGACTTATACCGGTTCCATTTCTATGGGCCACTGACACTGTGTATAATAGAAGCGCTTCGAAAAATGTCCATCAATTTATTTCCTAACGTCGAGAAACTTATTTCATAAGTTTGTCAAAATGTTTCTCATAATGTTTCTACGGAGGTGTTGGATAGAACAATAGCCAATCACATGAAAGTTTATTAGGGCAACTCGTAGCTGATTGGCTAAGCTGAAGTGTGAACACTTCCGTAGAAACATTTCGACAAACATTTCGAGATATTTGTCAACTGTTTTTCTCAACTTTACCAAATGAATAGGTAAAGCAAGGCAAATTTCAAGCGTCTTGATCGATGAAATTAAATGTCTAGCTCTTTCTCAACGCTTCTATTGGCACGACTGTAACTATCTGCTCAAGGTTTAAGGCAAAATTTAATTTCTTGTTCATTGTTTAAATTTATAGTTGCGACTGACTTGTACTGCATATGTAACGAACCCGAGTTTGGTCTAATGTTGGCATGTGACGGTGAAGATTGTCCAATACAGTGGTTTCACATACAATGCATGGGCCTTAAGCAACCACCAAGGGGTTCATGGTTTTGTACAAACTGCAAGTCGCGGAAAAAGAAAAAATGAAAAACTTTCTGACGTTCAGCGAATAATGTGCATATGGTTTCGGTTCCGAGCATTTTCCAATTTTGTCATTTTGACGCGCTACCTTTATTGATCTAAAACGCACTAAAACGTTTTCACTGTATGCAAATGTTGTCTCTAATTCCATCTCTCGTGACTTCTTGACATCTTTTTTTTTTATCAGATGGAGCCATTTGTCACCAAGTTTGTAACAATATATTGCTCACTATAGCTAAGTTAAACAGTCTTCGATAACTAAACTAGGATTTTAAGCTTTTCAGCGTGAAAAGGTCGTCAGATATCGTTTATAGTGTTGGAAAAGTTTTTATATTAAAACGCGTTGCAATTGAAAAGCGCTCGGGAAAGTGATCGTGTGCACAGTCTTAGATTTGTTTGAACTTTGTATATATTTATTTGGGAAATTATTATATTAAGATAATAGGGCCATTTATACGTGACAAAATAAGTCGCGATTTACATAAGACGCGACTTAAATAAGCGGAGTTGTCGCATAAATGGTTCTCTACGGCTTTGGTCTTATTTATTTGCTATAGCTATAATGTTGTTTTGTTTGTTTTTGTTTTAATATGCAAGGCTAATAATTTTACGTTGTTTCCAGTTCCTGGCATGTGTAGTTAGACTTTTTGTCCAAAATTTCTTATTTAAGACGCGACTTAAATAAGAACAGCTAAAAGACCTGTTCTTATGTAAGACGCGTCTTATCCAAGACGCGTCTTACATAAGAATTTTGTACCTTTTATACGACAAACTCGCGTCTTACCTAAGTCGCGTCTTATGTAAGTCGCGTCTTATTTTGTTCCGTATAAATGGCCCTATTAAGCGCTGCTCTTGTTGTTTGCATGATTTGAGTGATGTATTACCTGGTTTATACCGTGAATTTATATTTTACCCTATTAACATACCGGTATATATGACCTGGCTTATGCGTACTTAATTAAAAACGGTATTATTTTACAAAGGAGCAAAGCATCTGACAACCATTGGCTTTATTTAAAACCATTCTCCTGTATTAATTTTATAATATGCATACGAAATTTTTAAAGAACGAACCAGGTAAAGTATTAACTTTGGAGTTTTAATGGAAATATTAATGTTAGGTTTTTTATCAAACTGCTGAAATTTGAAAAAAAAACACCCAAATATTTAGGCCCGGTAACCCGGGGATTTTAACAATTGAACAAGATTTTTCAGCCGGGATTTTAACAACCGTGAAATGTTAAAATCCCCGCATAGTCCCGGGGGTCGGGGGGCGGGCTTTCGATTGACTAGTGCATAATTTCAGCTATGTTTGTAGTTATCGCACGGGTTTTGCTTAGCTCGCGAATTGTCGCGGCACAGCACTCGTATCATTTATATGTAAACGCAATCCCTATCCGACAAATATCCGATCTGTTTTTTACGTCGTTGTTCAAGCTATCCGACTTGTCGATACAATGTAAACGTAAACGCCCACGTAGAATGAACAGTGTACACTGTTAAAAGGCACTGAATCAAGTCTCCATAGGCGTACGGGAGCGGAAAAATTAATGGGGCAGAACTGAAATTGTCCGACTTTTGAATTTTGCCCTGCTAAACTTCGGAAACTTTCGAAAAGCCAAAAATGTTCGCCACATTGTCCTATTTTCTTGCATTTTTTAGTATTATCTTACATATTTCTTGTTTTTTTCAGCTTATATTCCCCACTTTTTCCCAACTTACGTTCAACATTTGCCCGACTTACGTTCAAAATTTGCCCAACTTATCGACATTTCATTTTTATGGGGGGCAACCCTCCTTGTCCCCCGCCTCATACGCCTATGCAAGTCTCTGATACTAGGTCACACGGATTTGAACTGACAAATCCTTACTCTACGCCCTCATATAACTGATATATTTGCATGCGTCCGAGCATGAGAGAGGAAACACACTATTCTTGATCGAATTCCCACTAACACTTATAACTTCTCGATCTTACGCGGGAAAACAAATTTTGAGGACATTTCTTAGAAAATATTTACTTCCAATGAAACATTCTATTTAAGATCTCACTGACGGTTAGTTCGGTCGCACAGCTGTTAACATCTGTTACCATTTATAAATTTCAATTCTTGGTACTAAGAAATCCATTCACATATACCATAGCTAGTGGATGTCTATCTGAACCACAATTTCTACGTTTACAAGTAATACAATTTTGTAATCTCAATTTTCTGACAACGTAATAAATTAATACATACAGTGTATCATTTGCAGTGTTTGGTAGGAAGCCATCAGCTTTGCGACAGAACTAACTGTGAATGAGATAGTAAACAAAATGTTTTGGAAGTAATTGTCTGCTAGGATTTTTGTGATGCAACTATTTTTCTCAAGTTAGCGATAAAACATTATTAAATGTTATCTTCGTTCACGTTAAATTAAAGCATCAATCAAAACATATTGTATGCATGCATCTAGCCCAAGATATACATTTATTTAATCGCCTTTATGCTTATTATCTGCGTGAAAGAAACTGAAATGCTTATGTTAAATACCGGCTGGTAGGTCCGTACTGAAAAATACTTTCCCGAATTCTCAGAAGTGGCACAAGACAGAAGGTCGAGAAAATATTTTTATTATAAAAATATTAGACTCCCCAGCCGGTAAATAACATATCCAGAAAACCAAGTGACATCTCAAGGTCACTGGGGCAAATACAATTTTTCATTAAGATCGCCATTTCTCGTTATATAAGCTATATACTGTACCGAAGATGTATCACAGTTTCATCTTTCCGAAGATGTACCACAGTTTCACCAAGCGGGGATACTCCGCTTTCATTTTGGTCACTTTCGCTTGTCGTTATCTTAGGAAAACTCGAAGTTCCCGACGTTCGGCGATGGAGTTAATTAAGATTTACTACAAAATTATCGAAAGTTTGGCATTCGTATAATTATGACCAAATATACTCACAGATAAAAATCATGCGTTTTCGGATATTAGTACATTAACAAATTATATGGAATTGGGTGCGCGTTCGATTCATTATCATCGCATAATAAATTTAATTGTATATTATCGAAGCAATTTCGTTTCGACTTTCGAAATAGATTCAAGTGCACAATTACGGCTTGCCTGACAAAATGTAACTGCCAGCTCCTACGCCGGATATTTCACTAATTACAAAGTCGATTCAGTACATTCATATATTATATGCCTTATTCAGCACAATAGCATGCTTTGCTAACAGAAACTGTATTATAAAAAGCCAGCATTCTTGCGATCATTAATTTATAACATCGGCATTTAAGCACGGAAATTTCCTGGCATCCAAGACTTTGAAAAATTGATTCTTGACGCGTAATGACTGCGTTTTCAAAATAAGTGTGCTATTGGATGTCTTTTGTTATAATTTTTACAAATTATCGGATAATAAAAACATATAAAACTAAATTTTATTACTGACCGGATTAGAAGATTGGAGCAAATTTGTAATAACACAGCAAAAAATCACAGCAAATTAATTTGTTATTGACCTCGAGCAATTATGCAAATAAATAAAGTAGCTATACAGCTGCGAAAGTGGCATTTGTTCTTGAATATAGACTGTATTAAAGCTCGGTTCACACTGGTCGTAATTCATCGGCGATCTATTGTATTCTTTTCCGACAGACAAAGCATTTTGCACACCAATGACCACAGACAATGGAAATCCCCGATTCTTACAACCAGTGTGAACCGGGCATAAATACCGGACAAATGTGCGCAGTACTATGTCTACCGCGATCATATATGATTTCTACAAAATTCTACATTTCATCGCCTTGTCGTATACTTCCTGAAAGAAATAAAGATAAAATATCGGGTGTATAAAGCTTGTATAAAGGAACTAAACATGCACACAATACTTTTTTCTTTCATCTGCCCCTCAAGACCTCATCCTGCAAACATCCTTGAAGCCTAATTAGTTCCCCTGAAAAATACAAATCCGGACAAATGCAAGATCGACATATCGATAATATATGTGTTGGCGAGTAACTAATTAAATTCCGTCAAGTATTGTGTGCTACCTCGCTCACTCTTGACAGCAAATACGTCCATTATTTGTGGGCATAGAGTAAGGATTTGGGTTATCCGCGTGACCTTATAGTATGAGAAATTTTAATCAGTGTCATTAACAGTATTATGTCATTCTGTATAATTAATAGTGTTGACAATCCCCTAAACGCCCCCTTTGTGGGCGTTTCGGGAATTATTAAATTGACACTGTTATTTCTGTGTGGGCGTTTAGAGATTTATAATGACATAAATATACATAGCATCAAGGCATAAACTGAGAAAGGAAATCGATTACATGTTTAATTGGAGCCGAAGCAGGCACAAAATTATAACTGGTCCATGAACATGCAAAATGAATAATATAGAACATCGAGATTAATAAACACGCATCATTGGATATTGGATTTTTAGTCTGGGAATACATAATAATAAACAATCTTACTATTATCATTCTCCAGCGTTTTATTCTTTCCGCATTCAATTTATATATGTATATATATATATATATATATATATATATATATATATATATATATATATATATATATATATATATATATATATATATATATATATATATAGTTTTTCGTTTTACCTCAAAAAACCACAACAGTCTGTTTCATCCGTATAGGAATCATGATGATTCCTATACGGATGAAACAGACTGTTGTGGTTTTTTGAGGTAAAACGAAAAATTATATTACGCTCTATCTATATGTTATTGAGCAAAACCACAACAGTCTGTTTCATCCTTATAGGAATCATCATGATTCCTATACGGATGAAACAGACTGTTGTGGTTTTTTGAGGTAAAACGAAAAACTATATTACGCTCTATCTATATGGTATTGAGCACTGTTTGTGTTTCGTAAAAATCTGTTGTATATATATATATATATATATATATATATATATATATATATATATATATATATATATATATATATATCGCTCTGTGACCTTTAGGTCATATTGAGCGCTCTACAGGATGAGCCATGCCGCTTACGCATTGCGCACGCTCACTGCTTGCAGTTTGAGCGCTCTGGCATGGTTTTGATGTCCCACAATCGTGAGGCATCAAAGGTAACTGTAAATAGCAGTT
>CACRXK020006852.1:1818-24226 GCA_902702795.2 Paramuricea clavata | reverse complement strand
GGGGTCTAAACATCACAAATTTTCATGGCTCAACATCACACATTTTCCAGACCTTAGACTTTTCATTCTCGTTTGGGTTAACTTTGCATTGTTTGTTTAATTTTTCCGTAATTTTAGCTACAATGATTACATTTTTATCAGTGTCAATCAAATGTTTTAGTTTCTTCCTGTCCAACTGTTCCTTCCTATCCAACTGGGATTAGATAATACTACCTGACGATTGGGGGTGGTCCACACCCATAACCCCCTTTTAGCGTGCTGCCTGTGCTGACTTTTATAAGAGGGAATGTCGAGAATGTGAGATGATATGAGAAAGCAGGCAGATGCAGCTTTTTCAACAAGGTTAACCTTTTATTAATGATCAAAATGGCCTAGCTCATCTGAAAATCATGCTTCACTACTGGGGCAAGCAAGGGGCCTACTGAGGTAAATGCCCCAGTAGTTAAATTTATATAGTTAAAAAATGCCTGGTAGATACACTTTCGTATCTGTTCCAAGTGAGAAAAATGTTTCCAATTCAGTTTGAAACACCGCAATTTTCCTCGGGGGGTTCCTACCTGCATGCATATTGACGCTTGACCAACGTCAACGAAGAATAGTCATCACTGGATCTTTGAGGATAACAGAAAAACGTATAACCCGAAGTTAAATACAGTTAGATTTTAACCCATGCATTAACTGCGACACCGTATCTAATTAATCATCAACAAGTGATGTATTTAAAAATCACTGCTTAGAAACGATCTGAGAACATATACGATGGAAATGTTAGAAGTGTACAGTAGTCTAAAATTATATCTTTATTTAGACTCTAAATAAAGATATATATAATTATAATTAAGTACAATACAATACAATACTATACAGTCTAATAATATTTTGCTGAAGATAATGATCTTGATGATTTAGACAATAGGTTACGATCCTCTGGTGTCAGCGGAGATGGCAGCGGAGTTTAATGTGGAGTGGATGGAGTTGGAAAAACTCTGGCCTCTTGTGGACTATGTGACAGTCCACACACCACTTATACCACAGACTAAAGGTGGGAACTGATATCATACTGGGTAGAGTGGAGCCCTTATCCCACTGATTTTTACAGACTTTAATATTAGAGAGCTTTAGATTTTACTACGAGAACGAGTACGACTATCGCTTTTTGGATTTTCGCATCTTCTCACACCATGACTGACGACTTTATTAATCTCGTAGCTGGAGCCAAATTGACAGCGGTATTTTTGACTATGAAACTACAAATAGTACAAATATATTGTAGATATGTTTCTATTTATAGGGCTACTAAATGACAAGACATTTGCAATGTGCAAGAGAGGTGTTCGTGTAATAAACTGTGCACGGGGAGGAATCATAGATGAGGAATGCTTATTAACAGCTCTTGAGAGTGGTCAGTGTGCAGGAGCTGGCTTAGATGTCTTTGTAAACGAGCCCCCTACAGGTAATCCTATTATCATTTAACATTACTGATGATTGAAAAACATCAGCACGATCAGAACCTTCTGTAAGTGCTAAATTGACCTGATCAGCTACAGTTTTGAATTCTTTCTGAGCTGGACTGGTTGTACGAAAGCCGGATAACGCTATATCCACCTCACAGTGATTTTTTTAATCTTCTAAAAATGCTTGAAAAGTTGTATAACCATGGATATGGAGCCTCGTGTAAAAAGAAACTTTAATTCATAAATACATTTATTCTATATTATACCAATCAACGGACAATAGACTTTTCCCCTTGTCCAGACTTGTCTAGATCAAAATTTCACTTAAAAGGGGAAAGGTCTATTCAAGAAGCTTAATGCTATCCTTTGAAAGCCGGTTAGCTTAATCCACGAACTTCCCAACGGCTTGCTCATAAACTTGGAAATATTTTCCCAGAAAATCTTGTCAGCATCAATAGAAGTCTCATTTTCTGAATTTTTGAAATTAACGGACATGTAGAAACACACAAACCCAAACAGTAGGTTAAATTTGAACCAACACTAAAGCCTGGTTCACACTAGCAATTCTGTCGGCGATTTTTCTCCTCCTGACAAATGTGATCGATTGAGTGACATGCAAAAGACTTGGAATTGTTTACTTCTGAAAAGGGACTCTATACTTTTGTGCATGTGCGAGTTCACTCATTTGCATCCGTCAGTAACACAAAATCGCCGACAAAATTGCTGGTGTGAACCAGGTTTGATAGTGCTTTGAACAACCGGTTGTAGAATAAGAACATTTTTGGGAGGTAGTTGTGATGTCACCACTCAGGTATTTGCAGCGAACGTGTGCATCAAAGTTTAACTCCATTTGTACTCGATGAACTAACGAGAACGTAGCGATCGAGAAGACAATGTCTATTTGAAGATGCCCAGGCCTGTTTCAAACGTGGAACGTTTTATGTTTAAATTGATCTAGTATATAAAATGGCCTTGTCTAAGGCATTTATTTTGCTTTGCCAAAATGTTTTGTGGTGGTTGCAGATTCGAATTTTTCTTAACCAAAATTGCTGCTATAAGAACTAAGTCTAAGTACATGCATTGTTATAGTGGCTTGGTTTTCTATCACAAATGATACCAGCGTATAGTTCTTCATTTTTGACACTACCTACTACTTAGGTATATCAGAGAAAGTTGTTCAGCATCCAAACGTGGTCAGCTGCCCTCATCTTGGTGCAAGTACAGTCGAGGCTCAGAAGAGAGTAGCTAAAGAAATAGCCGAACAAATACTCAGTGTCACTAAAGGGGAATCTTTATTTGGAGCCGTAAGTTATTCTTTCTGACACAACCTATGTTTATGTTCGTCTAAAACGTATACCTGTCTTCACCAAAGTGTTTTCAAAACATCTTTAATTTACAATGCACAAAGAGTTTATTACAAGCAAAATAAGGAGTTTATTACAAGCACGCACAGAACTATGAATACCGACTTGGTTTTGAAGAGATTAGAATACTATGAGGGTGGACTGTTCAATAAAAAGCAGTTGAATGTGATAAGATAATGGAATGGCAGTGAGATTAAAAGGGAAAATTAAAATGAAATAGTGTAGGGTATGGTATTGTATACATGGTATGGTATGGTTTAGTGCGTTATTATACAATTACTTTATGGTTTCCGTGTTTGGATGGCCTGATCCAAACACGCGGGAATGTTGCGAGAGTTAAGAAAAGCGAGCGAAACACGAGCCGAAGGCGAGTGATTTTGCGCGCTTTTCTTAACTCGAGCAACATTCCCAAGTGTTTGGATCAGGCCATCCAAACACGGAAACCATAAAGTAATTGTTTTATAAAATAACTACAACGGGATAGTCTTCCATGTTTGGATGGCCTGATCCAAACACGGGTTTCGACCAATCAGAGCACGCGTTATATACATGTTATTTTACAATGTGTGTTACGATATGGTATTGTCATGGTAGTTAGAATTGTATGATACACTGTGGCATGGCATGGCGTAATAAAGTATGACATGGGTATGATATGGTACTGTATAGTAAGGTGTGGTATACTGCATTGTACCATCATATTGTGTTTTATGGTGTGGTACGATATGGTATCTAATATGGTATCTACGATAGATACCATATTAGATACCATATCATACCATATACGAATGACAGGAACAGACAAAGAGAAGACATGTGTCCGTCTTTATCCTACTCAACATTTTCAAATATTTAGATTAATGCTGCATCGTTACAAGGCGCTCTAAAACCAGAAACGGGTCCTTGGCTAAACCTTGGTACAGCCCTGGCTAAAGTTGCCTTGGTATTGCATGAGAAGAAAATACAAAAAGCTGTTATCACGACGTATGGAGCTACCCTCGAAAAGGCTGCATCGTACATTGTTCCCAGTGTTCTTATGGGGCTGATTCCTGGTATAACCCAAACTTCCAATACATTAAACTTAATTAATGGAGAATATTTTGCCAAGGAAATAGGACTGCAGGTAGTGATACAACTTTATTGGGGAAAGCCAGTTGATCACGTTTCCAATGTGAACGTTTTTCGTTCATTGATACAATTGTATATTTCAGGTTGAAAAGCAGCATGTTGATAAACCAGCCAACTGTCAATGCAATGCAGCAGTTTCCTTGAAGGTGGAATATTCAGACGAAAGCAACATTACTTTAACTGGAACGATATTTGGATCCAACACACCTGCACTGCTTCAAGTTGGCGACTGTCTCTTTTCCTCTCCTGTTTCACTTGTTGATAAACTACACTTCTTTCCCATCTCTACAAGTCCTTCCCAAATGCTTAGAAACATATTTGAGAAATTACACGCGGTCAAGGTGATGGATATGCACTCTGCGTGGAATGGCGAACGTGGGATTACTGTTCTAAAAATAGACGGTGACGTCAATGACCTTACGAATGTCTTCGAGCGAAATCAAATGTCAATGGTCTTTTTCTAGTTTAATTATCAGACTAACCTGGTGAACGCTGCATTCATATTTTTGAGGTTTGCATGCTAATTGTTTGAACTTCCTAGTTAATTTAATAAAAGTATAAGCAGGGGGAAATGTGTCTGGGTTGCTTTCTGATGCACTACTTGTTGGTAATTATGCAGTTTTTTAATAGTTATCGAGGGCAATTACTTTACCAAATATAAATTCCAATGTCCCAAGTATAAGCCGCAGGAAAGGTATTTCTTCAAGAAATTATTTTAGTTCTTATGAGTACGCCACAAGTCAAACGTATTGTAAACTGGCTTTACAGTTGAAACGCGCTGTAGGTAGCGGTTTTTAACATATCCCGTAACTTACAATACACCCTTTCGATAATTACGTCATTTGGCCTGGGAGCCTCGCTCTCATGAATCGTGAGCCAATCACCTTGCGTAATATACTGATGAGAGCGAGGCTCCAAGACCAAAAAGTATATGTGACGTATTATCGAAAGGGTGTATTGGATTTATATTATGCTTCAGACCGGGAAAGTATAGGCCTGATGATATTTACGCGAAGGAGCTTCGTAAAAAGGACACATGATCAAACTACTGTACTGTTATTAACCATATTTTCTGTTTTCTCTAACCATATCAGACTGTCGCAAAAGATATAAAAAATGTTTTGACAAGATTAAATATGAGGCTGTTTTGGCATCTCACTTGCTAGAACTGAATGTTGAAGGATTTTTGTAGACGGAAATTTTTAGACCTAACCATGCAGGACAGCTGCCAAAAATGCGATTATAGACCCTCTGGCAGGAATCGCGAACCTGCAGCCCCGCGATTCCAACGCAGTGCTCTAACCAACTGAGCTACAGAGTTTAGTTGTGCTTTTAAAAGCCTTTAACCACAAAATCATGCGGTTAGGTCTAAAATTGTATATTAAAATTTACACTCGAAATTTCCATCTACACAACCACTATTGCGCAAACAATGTCCGCGTAGCTACGCAGAAGAAGAAACTTGAGTACAAGATTCTATGAGAACTTCATGACACCAGAATATGATGGCATTGTGTGTTCACTCAAAGACACTTCACTGGATGTAGGGTGTGGAAAATATCGAAGATCCCCATTAACGAAAACGTCTGGCTCCAGTATATATAATATTGTATTTTTACTAATTTAATATGTTCTTCCCCCCTAACACAATAGATAGCTTAAGATCTACGACGTCAACGTCAGCTAGGACGTCAGGGCTAAGCCTCTGCTGACTGGGACTAGGACGTTCTAAATAAATAAACTTCCACTTAATTAAGATTCACAACATCGACATTTAAACTATAAATATTTACATTCTTTTGAAAATGAATTTTAAAGAGACACATGAATTCATTACCGTTTGTTGTGCTCTAGCTTGTATCCACGACGGTAAAACTCTTGTTGTGAGGTTGTCGACGTTTGGTAGACGACGAGCAAGTTGAGGGAAACACATGTACACTTCAAAAACTATTACCAATTTTATTCCGCTTGTCGCCCTAAATATTTGACGTCGTAGGTATTTAGCTATCTACTTATTTAGGACGACATCCTAGTCCCAGTCCTCTGCTTAGCCCTGACGTCCTAGCTGACGTCGACGTCGTAGATCTTAAGCTATCTAATCACTGCAGTCCCATTTGCCTGCAATGAACTTTGAAAATTATCCACTACTAGGCATGCTCATGAAAAAATTTAAGCTGGTTTTCGAATTTCATTAGGCAACATTTTCGCGCAAAGCGAAGGTGACACTTTTTCGCCACGAATTCTGTCATCAACCAATCAGATTGCTGAATATATTTTCCGTTCCCTCCACGCGAATATCGCCTCGCGCATGCACTTGCAACTTGCGACTATTAAATTAATGACGTCACGAAACGTTCCTTAAGACTCGAATCATGGGTAATTACAAACTTCTTGCTTAATGGGAGAACGCAAAACCGACCAATGGGTACAGTTCATTTGTTTTAGGACAAGACTAACAATCGGTGAAGAACTGTTTCAAGAAACTTGGATTCCATTGGCTAAAGCCTTGCAAGCACGTGGTATTAACTCTGTTGTTTTATCACAGAAAGTGAATGCCAAAGATGATTCAAACGATTTTGTTTTAATCTCTAAGACTTGGTGGGATGCAATAAAGGCTATACAAGGTGCCTTTCCCCACGGTCTTAATGCAGCCTCTTTAAGCAGACCAAGAGTTAACATTTTTACAGCACAGGTACAGTATACAGACATATGTCTTATAAATATTTTCTTATATATTCTCTATAAACGGGCGTACTCTTGATTGTATTATAATGTGCTGTACTGTATACATTTTCTAAAAATGTGTCATGTCGCATATTTTAAAGCACCATGGATTACAGTTCCGCTTTTGGAATGAATTCGATTGCAATTTACAATACTAACTATTGTACGGATGCGGGTGCAGCCGATCCATAAATTTAATTTAGCTGATATGGCTATGAAACCAGAGCACTTAATTAGAAAAGTGATTGGGCCGGGGCGGGGGAGCAAAACTAAAAATCGCGCAGGGGAAACGGAAAGAAAAAAAATTCGTGCACCAAGAAAATTTGAAAAAAAAATTTGTGCAGAGACTTTTCAATAGGAAATATTATAAGTTGAAATAAAAAACAGATTCGTGCAAGCTAGGGATTATATTTAAAAAAATTATTGACATAAGCTGAAAAATTTAAAAAAATATTCGTACAAGTTGAAAAAGTGCCCCCCCCCCATCACTTTTCTAACGGTCCGCCCCTTACTTTAGTATACCCTGACTACAACCAATTAAATATTTCGTAATATGTCCAGGTTGGTTGTTTTCGAGTGAACAGCACCAAGACAGCCGATGAAGAACTTGATCGTAACAGACACGAAACACTTGTAGAAGACGAAATCAAAGTTTATATTATGACAACACAACCATTATCTAAAGATGAAATAACGAACAAAGCAGAAACGCTGTGTCTAGTGAGGGGATTTCAAAGCTACTGTATTTATGAATTAGACCGTTCCGCCTTCCCGGAGGACGACAGTGAATTCTACAGTTGGATTATTGAGGCTTATGTTCAGAGTTTTTTCAAAGATTCTGTACTTGAGGAAATACATGCGTCGGGACAGTTTAAAGACTGCGAACTTGTCGTACACCAAGATGTCGTGAAGTTTTCCATGTGAAAACATCGACGTGTATTTTGATACGTCTACAGAATAAATTATCATCAATTTTGTTGTTCAGCATCAGTCTCGATGATTCCAGCCACTGGAGACCCCACTGGAGTTCTCGCCACTGATATAGCCTATAGGTACTTCATTATGCACGGATATTTTGGATTCGTAAACTTCATCCTGCGCGGATATTTGGATCGTATGACACCCTAAACGTATCCAGCCTAACGCTAACAAACCCTACCGAGCGCCAGCACATATATGTGCGAATCCCAAATATCCGTACAGGCTCGTTTACACTTGCAATTTTAGGTGCGATTTTCTTCTTCCGATGCATGTGAACGAGTGGATAAGTTATGAATGTTCAGAATTCAGACACAGAATAGGAAGTTATAGCAGAAGCGTAACTCTAGTCGTTTTCCGTCCCTGACGTCCACGAAAATTTTAGCTCGCTCACGCCAATCCACGCCATCCTGGCTAGTACAGCCGGAAGTTTTTATCAGGTTTTGGTAGGTACAAAGTGCCGGTTATGACGAATGTCACGAATCGCTTGTAAAAATGCGGACAAATACTTGCTTGAGTTACGCTTCTGCTATACCTTCCTATTCTGTGATTCAGATGAGGGTACTGACATGTACTCAGAACATTCATAACTCATCTACTCGTTCACATCCATCAGACGGAAAAAATCGCATTAGAAATCGTAGCAAAAATTGCATGATTGTCATGAAAACGGGCCTTACGAGAGGACGTATCCTCGGTTGCTCGCTCTCTGAAGTCTGAAGATCGCAAGTGCCGAGAGCCCCATGCAACCCTAAATAAAGTGCTAAACGCAAACTTGTTCACTTCGATAGGTTTTCACCAGGGTTTGTAGTGTGTGTGTGTTTGTGTCACGTGTGTGTGTTTGTCAGCATGGGCGAATGGGCCGGGGGGGGCACGTGCCCCCCCCCCAATTTTTACGGTCGGGTAAAAATCAATGCGAAATTCGGGCAAGACATAAAAATTTCGGGAAAATTTTGATATGCTGTGCAAAAAAATTTTGTATTTCGCGAAAATTACGTGATGTTGCGGAAAATTTTCTGAAATGTGCGGAAATTTTTTTTTGATATGTTCGGGAAAAATTTTTTTGGTGACCTCCTCCCCCTCCCCCCACTCGCCAACAATTTTTGGGGAAAATATTAATGTTCGGGCAAACTATAATGTGCCCCCCCCCCAAAAAAAAAGATTAGGCCCATACGCCCATGTTTGTCAGCAGGATAACTATGAGGATAACTAAGAAAATATCAAACGTACTCATACAGAATTTGTGAAGTTAATGGTCATTGGCCAAGCCGCCAAGGACAAATCGATTAAATTTTGGTTCAATTTGCATGAAACATTTACAAATGTCTAAGAAAACTGAATGTTACAGTCCATCAGTTCAAGAATGTTACAGTCCATCAGGTCCAAGTTACAGTCCATCAGTTCAATAGGGCCACGAGCCAGTGGCGTAATTACTATGGGCTCAGACCGGGAGAACCCGGGGGCCCCCAACCCCAATGGGCCAAATGGGGGCCCCCAAGCTTAGGCGATAGAGCAAGAACATTGGCCAGGGCCTCTGATATGTTACAATGTTATTTTCTGACCATCAGAATTCTGTAAAATCTCTCCCCAAAGTCCAGGAAATGGCATTTCAGAGAGTCTAGATTCAAAAATTTTCCGGATGAGCATGCCCTGGACCCCCTAGAAAACTTTGTGCATATATGGTGCTCGACTCGTGCCTTTGGCACTTCTACTAGGGGGCCTTCGAAAATTTTGAACCGGGGGCCCCCTGATATAACGTTACGCCACTGCCACGAGCGAAAATAAGTCCCGGCCTAAATAAGCCGCGGTTTAAGTAAGTCGCGAACAACCGTATAAACAGTCAATTTCCAATAAGCCGCTGCTTATTTAGGCCTAGCTTTCAAGCTAGCCTGGGCTTATTTTAGCCGCGGCTTATTGCAAATTGACTGTTTATACGAATCCTTCCTTATTTAAAGGGAAGTCAAGTCCGTAATGTAAACAAACGGTTTGTTTACATTTTGAACTGCTGTATTTTTTAAAATATGATGTACTGTCTGAATATCTAACACCATTTTGGTTTGCTATGCTTCTAAATGAATATGAAATAAAGTTTATGTTCAGAAAAATTCGAAAAAATTTGATATTTGGGCAATTTTCACATTAGAGGTCCTCACATTGTTATGCGCAGACCCGATGCGCAGAATGGACTTGACTTCCACTTTAAGATTGGTGATCGCTAGATAGTATACTTCAAAATAAGGTTTCCGTTTTTATAACGTAGAAAAATATGACGCGCCAAAGCGGACAAAAATACTTCATTTGAAAATATAATACTTCATTTAGAAATATAACATATCTTGTTGAAAATTAATACTTCTTTCAAAAATATAATACTTGAAACAGTAAATACATAAACCAATATGGAAATATATACCGGTGTCAAAATATATACCGGTGTCAAAATATAAACCGGTTTCAAAATATAAACCGGTTTCAAAATATAAACCGATTTCAAAATATAAACCGATTTCAAAATATAAACCGGTTTCAAAATATAAACCGATTTCGAAATATAAATCGATTTCAAAATATAAACCGGTTTCAAAATATAAACCGATCGCGGGCGCACAATAAGCCGCTGACCGATTGCAGGCGCAAGTTATACGTAATTGGCGCAGTGCTTCCATTTTCAATAAAATTTCCTTTTCTAAGGAAATTCTATGGTCGAAAGGAAAATCTAAGGAAGAGAAAAAATCTAAGGAAATCTAAGGATTTTTCCGAAAAACTTAGATATTCATCCAAGTGCATTGGTGCAGAAGAAGGTTTCACCATTTTTTTTTATTATTGAGTGAATTATCAATTACGTTTAATTAAAAATCTGTTTATAACTTTTTCTTCATGTCTCCGAAAACATACGAAAGTTTTTGAGCGATGGGATTTAGTAACTTTTGGCGCCAAACACTTTGAAAAGTTAATTAATTATATCAGTGGAAATGTATATGTTGTAAACTCATAACAAATATTTAATATTTAAATAGTATAATAGCCTGTGATTTTTAGCTAGCCCACATCTGTGTTAATTGTCCTATTTTTTGCCTTTAAAATTAATTAATTAAATCCTTTGTATTGCTACAAAATCACTGCAAACTGCTTAATAAAATTTCAAGGAAATTTCAAGGAAATAACGTATTCAATCTAAGGAGAATTTAGAGAAAATTTGATGACAAAAATGGGAAATTTTGATTTTGAAAATGGAAGCACTGAATTGGCGGGAAATAAATTTAACAAAAACAAAGCGAGCTGGAAGCATGGCGGAGCAGCTATTGAACCGTTTAATAAATGCAGTTGAAAATATTAGATCTGCAAATAATGGCACCGGAACTAATCAAAACCGTGAAAGGAATGAATCAGTGGAGAGTGAAATAAATCACTTGTTTCCTAGCGTTGCTTCAGTGAGACAAAACAACCAGTCAAGTTTGTCCCAATCGTCTGTGACTACCAGCAGATTAGATGCTGATCCTGACCGTGTAGCGCGAACAAATACGTTCAACCCAACACAGAATTATAGAGCTTCTAAAAGCAGAAAAAAACAGTCGTCCAATCGAAGTCAGAAACGAAAACGTGATGAATGTGAGAAGGGAAACAGTTCCAAATCGGCCATTCTCAAAGATGTCATTATGTTACCATCGCCTGACATAAAGGTCGTGCCTCGGGGTTGGAAAAGAGAAAAGCTGTACGAAAAAATGTTTGCCGTTTCAGCTGTGGAAATTCACGAAAGTATGAGCGAAGGCGATGTAAGGCAAATTTTTAACAACATTTATGAAAAGAAAATCGCTGGCCTTTCAGAGCCGAAGTTCAATTTCGTCAGAGCAGTTGGCAACAAAATCATAGATCCAGGCTGCAAGTCCTATGATGGAAAGGTGATCAAGTACCTTTCAAAACAAGGGCCAATATACATCAGAGCAACACAGAACATTTCTTCAGGATTACAAATTCTAAACGAGAATGAGCACACGTCTGATGAAAGCAATAGTGATGATAATGGCGAAGAACAGTCAGTTGCAGGGCCAAGCCCACGGCCCCATGATGAAGCACACACCGAAGGTGACGGGATTGAAGAAGCTGATGAAAATAGTGATGATGATGTGCTGTTTGTCTCAGCATTTGGATCCAATGATGATGCACCTGTGCTAATGAATGAAACCTTCCCTGTCACATTGGTTAACTGCCCAACATGCACCATGTCCTTTCCTTCGGATGAAATTGCTGAGCATGCAGATAGGTGTGCAGATGCTGCTGAAGGGCTCTTGCAAAGCCAAGTAACATATGGAAGCCTTATGATGCAGGAGATGGATATACCTGAAGTAGTTTTTGAATCATCTTCTAATGATGGAAGTGCAACAACCATTGTGGAATGCCTGGCTACTCTGAGAAGAAATGTCAAGGAAGAAATTACAAAAATTTATGTGAGAAGAAAGCGATTATGGGAGGACTTTGTACATGTCACTAAAAGTTGTAAATGGTTTCAGCCCCAAAACAACATCAAAGTTATCTTTATTGGAGAGCCAGCAATTGATGATGGTGGGCCAAAACGAGAATTTTTCACTGGTAAGTATTATCCCTTTCAAAAAGCTTATGGCACTTATTGATACACATGCTGTCAAAAGAATTGAGTTGGGACACTTGACTCATTGCCCTAATTCTCCCCCAATGTCCTTGTAGTCCGAAATTGACTTATAGTTCAGGTTCGATAATTGTGATTTTATCAGATCACTTACATAGATCTAGACAGGCATTTATTCACTTTCATCATAGGAGTAATATTTCTGTTCCTAGGTAATCACTAAATAAGCCATCATATGAAAATGACACCCAATTGCTATAATAATGTAATTATAATTAATTTTCAGTATTATAAATTCATTTTAGAGACTTTGGATCAGATGAAGATTCGTCTATTTTGTAATGGAGTGCCTGTCGCAAGCACCATATCATTAACTGAAGGCCTGTTTAAAGCTGCTGGTTTGTTGATGGCATGTAGTATTGTGCAAGGTGGTCCTGCTCCAAATTTTATGAGCCCATGGGTTTATGATTACTTGGCATTTGGTCTACATCATGTTCCCCTTAATCCTGATGACATTGAAGACATTTCAGTAAAAAATGTAGCTAATCAGGTGAGACTATGTTGCATTCCTGATACATCATACTGAAAAAAAAAAGATAAAATAAAAATATGTATATAAAAAAATATGTACCCAAAAAAAGATAAAATTGTGTTGTGCTAAAGAAAGGCAAGATGATCACCTGCAAAACAATTCATTTGCCTACAGTAGGTTCAGTCCCTTAATTAATGAAAATTGCATGGGCTTAATGGATGAATGAACTTTGCAAGTAATTATTATCTTCTAGATTTCCAATGCTAGTTCGGACCAGGAATTGCAAGAGACATTGTGCAAAGATGAAATTCTTATGGTTTTAAGTTCGGTTGGTTATAGAGGCATACCTTCCCGTGAATCTCTTGCCAACAAAGATAAATTGGTCAGGTATCAGTTTCCATTTAATGCCATAGATCTGTAACTATCTTCAATCAAGTTTACATTGCTAACAATAATAACCTTTTAACTGGCAGTACCCTACCACTGACGAGTAAAATCGTCTGGCGTTAGACAGAGTAAAATCGTCTGGCGTTAGACAGAGTAAAATCGTCTGGCGTTAGACAGAGTAAAATCGTCTGGCGTTAGACAGAGTAAAATCGTCTGGTGTTAGACAGAGTAAATACTAAAAGTAGGGCGCATTGCCAGTTCATGGGTTAAAGTTAGTACTCATTACTGGTCTTTGGACGTTGTGCAGTTCAACATATGAAACTGATTTTGGTTGGTCAATTGTCAAAACCTCAAATTGTTCTTTTCATCTAGCACTGTGATGTTGAATGATGTTGTTAAATGAAAGAAAAACTTTCCTTTTTTTTCTCAATATCACCACACTTAACTTCATAATAGTTAGGTTGTTGTGAGTACACATTAGACCAGGATTGGTATCTTAAAATATAAACGAAACAGGTTATTAATTCAAAATGTAATTAAAATTTAATTTAGATCAATTTGTGTAAAAGAGTTGTTAGCTCCAAGGATACCTGTCCTCAAGGATCTGGAAGAAGGTCTGCAGCACTTCGACCTTCTCTGTAGTATGAAGAACCATCCTGCGCTGTTCAAACAATTGTTTACTCCAAGTTCTATTTATGAGATCTCAGCACATACCTTCCTGGATGGACTCCTTGTCATGTATAGTGCCCAGCAGGCACTGAAAGAAAAAGAGGAAGATATTTTTAAATATTTCACTGATTTTATTCTTACTCTTAAACATGGGGGTATTTGCTTGTATTTGCTTTATAATATTATAGTTATTAATTGTTAGCTTCAGGATGGCAAATGCTTAAGCTGTTAAGCTCTACATTCGATAAAAGACCGGCAAACCAGTTATTTTAGCAACTAAACTAAAGTTTGTGAACCTGAGCAATCAATTTGCAACTGCATGTTTATTACAGAAATTAACGCAGTTCAAGCTATTGTAAATGAGTTTTGCCCAACTGTCCCCTGTTGCTGTCGCGTTGTTTTATGTTTGAAGTCAAAAGTGTTTTTAAGTAAGTAAGTTAAATTAATGAAAGTAAAAGTAAGTAAAAGTAAGTTAAATTAATGAACTTTTATTTTTATCTCTTATACTAGGAATTGATGAAGCACCTGATTTATCACTCAGACATGTGGTTAAGTTTGTTACTGGAACATATCAGATGCCTCCCATTGGGTTTCCCTCGCGAATTAAAATCAAATTCCTCCATGGCTGTGCAGTTGGATGCAAGTGCAGACCTGTATCATCAACGTGCTCCTTAACACTTACTTTACCAGTACATTTATGCCGCTCTGAAGAACTTGGGGATCTGCTTATTTCAGCTCTAACCGAATGCTGTGGATTTGACAAGGTTTAAGATTTTTAACAACAGGGAACTTTATAATGTACAGTACTCACTGTATGCTCACTGAACATATGTATAGACACTATTTGCATGATTGTGCTTTTTGCAGGGATGGGATTATTGAAGGTTGGATGATTTTGATCAACACAGTTCATCATCATTAGCTGTATGATTTTCCTAGTGCTGAATTGAAAACAAAAGACTGTTTAATTAAGCAACCATGAGGTTGTAACCTTTTTGATTATTTCCTTTAACCCATTAACTGACAGTACTCTACCACTGACGAGTAAAATCGTCTGGCGTTAGACAGAGTAAATACTAAAAGTAGGGCGCATTGGGGCGCAATGCCAGTTAATGGATTAATTACCTGTTTGATTTTACATCTTACGTCGTACAGCTTTTCATCACATTTGTCCCGTGTCAGCAAAGCATGATCATGTGTAGTGACCCTCATCAAGTTGTGAACATTGCAACATCTTTGGTATAAGACAATTTACATTTATTAATGTTATAGTTTAAGGGGAGTTGTGTTTGTAATGACAGCCAATGAAGATATGTCACATATTCTAAAACATAATTTGAAACTGTTTTAAGCGTGAATGAGATCATACAAGTTGTGTTGACAGCAGATATCTGACTTGTTGACATACAAGTATTTGTGATGCAAATGGAGATACCAGTAGTGAGGAAGAAGTGCTTGATTAATTAGAGACCAGCAAATAAAAACATACAGTACATTGACAATGCTGTATGTTAGTCCCAACTTATTTCCCAAAAGGTTTTAAAATTTTAATAATGCTTATAAGTCCGCCACCCCCCACCTATTACAAGATTCCCTGTGTATAAGCCCATCAGAATCCTTTACGAAATTGTATGTATTAGCCCAGGGCTTATAATGCACAGTTTATGCTATGGCTTTTGCTATAGTACAGTATGCTATTTGTTATAATGATTTATTGTTCAAACCAACAATTTTATAATATTGTAATATCCTTTGTTACAGCAATTTACAAAAACTTACAGTATTATATTGTTCATCGATCGGAATAATCGGATTACTTTTCCTCAAATGATATTTTCAACTACTTTCCACATCGCTGTCAAAAAAATTATTGACAAATGCAACTGTTCTTTGATATAAATGAACACCATTGTCATTGTCCTCGCTTAATGGTGAAATCTCATCTGTAAGTGCTCGGGTTTCTTCCATGCTGAGTTGGATTGTTGATCTTGGAACAACAACATTATTACTTGTTTCTATTTGGGGTCTTGGGCCATCATCGTCGATACCATAATGATCAAAGTTGATGGTGTCAACGTCAAGGACATCTCTTACAACTGTATAATTTGATTCAGCAAACTCGTAAAAGCCAGCTGTCCATGACTGTAGAGGACTTTTATTTCCTTGAGTTGACATTGGATGGTTATTCCACTGTAATGTGAAATAATCTAATGCCCGCTTTACACAAGGAATATAAATATACTGTAATGCAAAAAGATGCAGTTCATTGTCTGGGTCTAGAATATCTTGAGACTCCATAAAGTAAAAGAGATTATAAAAATACTGCAAGACATAGGCAAACACATCCTTCCACATTCTCTCAATGCGTTGATTATGTATCGATCTTCCTGTTATGACAGGGTTTGTTGTAATACCATACTTGTGAAGCATGAACCTGGCCACTTCCACATTTTCTGTACCATGATCTGTGCGTATTCGCCGAGGGTAGTGAAAGGTGTTTACAGCACTTTGGAATGACTCCAGCACTGTTAGTGCCTCATTGTTGTTAGAACATTTAAGGAAGACAATTACCCTTGAAAAGCCATCAACACAACCATGGATGACCATTCTCCACCTGATCAGCTTGTGGTGACCATCCAGATGCCTATTAAGACAACATATAGAATAAAATTTCATGATTAACCCATTAGTGCGCAAGACTAAATACCCTTGACAGGTAAAATATTCTTGTGCTTATTGCAGCTTAATCCAGTAACTGGCAGTGCTCTACCACTTGCGAGTAAAATCGTCTGGTGTTAGACAGAGTAAATACTAAAAGTAGGGTGCATTGGGGTGCAATGCCAGTTAATGGGTTAAAAACAGTTTAACTAAATCTAGCAAACACCACTTTAAAAAGTGGAGTTAATTATTTGGATAAGAGGAGTTTAATAGAGGGGCCTCATTTACCAAATTGGGGTTTGGCAGGGGTTTTCAATTATATATAGGGCATTTATTAAAATATTTATGGTGTGTGATTGAAACAGGTGATTTTACATACTGCATAGACATTAATGTTGGTGAAGCAGAACTAAATAGGTTAGGGATCCCACAACCAATGACATGTTAGGCACAACCAATTGATGACATGTTAGGGGGTCCAAAAACAACCAATGGCATGTTAGGGGGCCCCACAACAAATGACATGTTGAAGGGACATGAAAATTTGTTTTATATCTATCACTGCAATGAAATACGAATCAAAATGGTTCTGCTTACCATAATGCATTTGGAGTTGGGACACTGTAAACTCGTCTATGAATAGATATATGATTCCTTAGTTGTCGATTAATAGGATCCACTCTGTTAATGGAGGCACGAATTCTTGCTCTTTGTACTCTAACATTTTGAGACACTAGTGCTCCTGTTACCATTCGTTCTCCAGAATTTGGGGAGGTTCCAAGTATCAAGCTTATTGTCCTATCTAGTTCTTCATCTGTGATGTTTGAATAATTATTCTCACATACAGGCAAATCAGAGTCTATACGACGACGACGCAAAGTTTTCTCTGAAACACCTAACATTTCTGCGATTTGTTTCCATGTAAAATTTAAGGATCGAAGGCCCACCAACTGCCTTTCAGGAATTAAGAACCTTGGTCTTCCTCTTCGACGACTTCCTCTTTCGTATCCACAGGTGTAACGACTGTTCTCGGTAGGAGCAGTTTCAACTCGTTCTTGCAGTATGTCATGCATTCGTTGAAGTTCTATAATCAGGTTGCACATATCATCAGCAATGTAAGTGTCCCCAACTGGCCTTGACCAAAGAGAATTTCCTGATAATATTGATAAACCATCGATGAATGCAGTGCATCGTTGGCATAAAACATTTGCGCAGTCATCCTCTGCAGTAAATAAATTTCGCTTTAATTCGATAAACATATCTTTCCCAACCGCGAGATATGATAAAACATCATTAATGAAAATAGATATTTCATTTTCCATCGCCATATATACAGGTATATTATAATGATTTTATATTAACATTATAATGCCATTTTGTTTGTTTAGAATTTGATTGTGCGCCTGCAATCGGTCAGCGGCTTATTGTGCGCCCGCGATCTGTTTATATTTTGAAATCGATTTATATTTCGAAATCGGTTTATATTTTGAAATCGGTTTATATTTTGAAACCGGTTTATATTTTGAAATCGGTTTATATTTTGAAATCGGTTTATATTTTGAAACCGGTTTATATTTTGACACTGGTATATATTTCCATATTGGTTTATGTATTTACTGTTTCAAGTATTATATTTTTGAAAGAAGTATTAATTTTCAACAAGATATATTATATTTCTAAATGAAGTATTATATTTTCAAATGAAGTCCGCTTTGGCGCATCATATGTTTAGTTCTGATTGCACAGCAATGTGTTGTGGCGAATAGAGTTTCTCACAAAGCCGTATTAATAACACTTTCCACTTCACAATCAAAATTATGATCTAACAAACCATTTGTTAAGTCCATAGATTTCTCCAGGCACAGCATGCAAATGCCACCAGAGATCCATCATTTTGGAATCTGTAAAAGGAAAACTTTATTTATTGAAAATATAATCGTAATTAGTAAATTACCCTATAAAAAAACTAGAACAATGGACCAGGAGACTTGCTTCCTAAACTGAGACACTCCTCAGTCAGTTACAAGGGACTATTAACTCTTGATGTAAAAACAGTTTTTAAGTATTATTTAACAATTATTGAATGAGGTTGAGCACGATACGAAGAATTATCAAGCCCAAAGTTTGCTGTTATCAACCGAAGCCAAAGGCTGAGGTTATTTTTTCATATTGACTCTTTGACGTCATTTTACTAATATGAAAAATCCATATTTGGTTAGCCATTGAGTTGATATGACAATTTCACAGTTGCTGTTAGCCAATCAGAAACCAGAAAATTTTTAATTACAAAGACTGTTCATATTGATACAAGGTAATGCAGGGTGTAATATGTATACTGGGTTTGGTGAATAATCCAAGTGAAAACTAAGTCCTCTGGCAGTAATCGAACCTATAGCCCTGCGATTCCGGACCTCAGTTGGTTAGAGCTCTGCCCCAGAAGCACTGGGCTGTAGGTTCAATTCCTGGTCGAGGATTTAGTGTGACATTTTTCGCAATCGTTCCTGGTTATAGGTCTTAATTAAATAGTGTCTATATATATAATTATATATATTGGATTATCCACCAAACCCAGTATTCTAGTCCAACCAAGTGAAGTGCAAATAATATCTTTCAAGTTGTAATATATATAGTATGTATAGTATGTTAAGCAGAGACATGGCCATGGACAGAGAGTAGGGATATGCTGGATTGGGTTACTGGCATCTGCCAAAATGTAGGCCATCCAAAACTATTAATACAGTTGTAATTATAAAGTAAAGTACATACGGAAATTATTGTAAACAAATATTATAACGAGCGCAGATTCTGGCGTTTGACAAGTTGCTGTTATTTTACAAATTCCTGATTCAAAATGTTTTTAAAAAGTTAGTGGTAATTAACAACAAATAGTATTAACGAATAAACTTGATGGTAATCACGCGACAGTCTAAAAGATAAAACAAAGTTTCTCGACGTGCCGTCTTTAAACCATCAAGATTGTTCTTTATTTCAGCCGACGCTGAAAAGCTCAAATTTAAATATTTTGTAAAGTACGTAGCTATGAATGAAATCTTCTGTTGTTCACCCAACGTCGATGACAATTAGTGACAACAATTCTAACAAAGAAGTGATGCAAAAAACGAACACTGTAGTTTGTAAATGTAAGCAAAAAAAAAAACGAACAGACGCTGTAGTTTGTAATTTAAGGTACAACGGGTGGAATTGCCTCGGCATTTTTTTGCCGAGGCAAACTACGAAATCATAACTTGCCTCGGCAATTGCCGAGTGCCGAGGCGAATTTCGAGGGTTGTTATTATGCTTATATATAAAGTGATAAAGCACATAGTAATTACTATATTGTTAGTGAATCTGGTTATATTTGCTGATTATTGAGAACAATATTTGGAGACAGGGCTAGATACAAGCACTGCCCAGCTCGAATATTAATCTTGAAATATACAAAGACAACATTTGAGGCACTGTCTCAGCACTATCATTGCGAACATCACTTTATACAAGTGAAGCTCTTTATAAACCCACTATTAAAAGACTCTCCCCTTGACAAGTAAAATCATCAATTTAGAGTAATGCAAATACAGTAGAGGACACTTGAGCACATTAAAGATGGATTATCGATACAAAAATATCACATTAAGTGCTGTCGTTCCTCTCTGATTCCAATCCTTATTGTTTAATATATATTATTTCATATAATTATTTACCCAGCTTGATAATAGTCTTAACTCTTAAGCAAAGTGCCAAATTATGCCAAAGAAAATATTGCTAAAATAATAATAGTGTGAAATTTAGTATAGAATTCACAATAATAGGTTCGAATCTATATTCCATTTGTTCTTTACTGCCAGAAACCAGCATTTTGTATGTTTTATATGCAAATTGACACGGCAAATTCAAACATTCAACAGAATTTTAAGACACATGCCCCACATGGCTCAAGTTAACAATCATATTCACCACATTATTTTGCAATTAAAGTGCTTAAATAATAAGTCAAATACAAAAGTATTCTTACCTGTGACATCTGAATAACATGTTAAGAACTTTCCGATTCCTTTTCCACCGTTTGGGTTAAAAATATCAACGAAATATTCCAAGCACAATATTATAAGACACCAAATATTTTTTATCACAAATAAAACAATGGTATCCCATGAAGCTTTGCGCTCTGAAACGTAAACTAGTCACCAGGGCATCCAGTTGAAGCGCGAACTATTGGCTGTATCTTATACCGTAAACTTCCGAATATAAGCCCCCCCCCAATATAAGCCCCCCCTGTCTATAAGCCCATCAAATTACTAACGTTCACACCATTCTGTATATAAGCCCCCCGAATATAAGCCCCCCGAATATAAGCCCACCCGAATATAAGCCCACCCGTATATAAGCCCATCACACTATAATACAGGTAAATTACACAAAAAAATACACTACATTGCATTAAATTTCAACTAAGTCTACGTCTACGGTATGTATTTATTTAAACAAAGGTTATAAAGGATTACAAAACACTTGACAGTTTGTCCTGATTTTGCCTCAAGGAGTCACAGACATATTTTTTGTGCAGTTTCGGTCCGTAAATATAGTATGTGTTTTCTTACTATTAACCTAAGATGTGGTCTGTGTATAAGCCCCCCCCCCCATATATAAGCCCCCCCCATGTATAAGCCCATCAAAAAAGGCTTATGAAATTATATAAGCCCAGGGCTTATATTCGGACGTTTACGGTATTCTTATAGGGATAAAATTCCAATAGGAATGCTTTCATTATAGGGGGGAAACGACAAAACGCGGACCCCAGGTCCATGGACTACCTTCGTGGACCTGGTCCATGGACCACTCTCGTGGACCACTCTCGTGGACCACTCTCGTGGACCACTCTCGTGGACCACTCTCGTGGACCACTCTCGTGGACCACTCTCGTGGACCACCACTGGACCATTCGCGAAACAGCGGCTTTTGCCGACCATCAACCGAGCAGTAACCGAAGATTCCGGACCGGAAACGGGAAACATCAAATGATGAGTCATCCTGGAATTCATCAATGATCAATCATCAGTTCTCGATTGTAAGTTTCAACAATGAATGCAGGTATGTATTTTAATCCTTTTCAATCATGCGATTTAGTTTTTAATAGATTATAATTTGTGGTTTGATTCTTTTGTTCATCATGTTTATTTTAGAAAAGCTCTCACCATTGTTCGAAAATGCAAATGAGTAAGTACGACAATTTTGGTTGACATTGTAGTCCTTGATATTATCTGGCAATCGTCTTATAAATAAGTGATCTTTTAGTTTGAACTAAAGTAAAACGACAGCGAACCTTTCTATGTGTGAATATATGTGTTTAATACTGCACTTCCTAGTTGAGTTTGGATTGGCTAAAGTTTTGCCATGGAGAGATTAGTGTTACTGTCAGTCTTTTGTTATATTGTGTTATGAAAGTTCACGTATATGTATTGGTTTTAACTCATTTACAGCAGATCGAAACAGACCAAAAAAGCTTTTTTATCGTTATCTGTTTACTTCTTGATTAGGATTGCAAAGACATTAGATGGATTGAAAACAAACCACTTTACTAGTTGACCACATGCATGTAGTGAGTGGTAGTGACCCATGTATTATTTCTCACTGGAAACCCCCACCCCGGGGAAACAAGGTGCATGGCTGGGGGAAAAGGGTGGGCTTTAGATGGCCATATAAAAATTACTTAATCGCCAACAAATATCCAATGAATGTCAATTATGATCATTTTGACAAGATAATTACCCTATTTAAGGGACCGGTCATTATTTATGGAAGGGGGGAGGGGAGTTTTTTCTTTCCTAAATTTTTAAAATTGAAAGCCCCCCTTAAAAGAGCAGAAATTTAATGATGACCCCCCTACATATTAGAATATTTTTCTTTGACCCCC
>CACRXK020006851.1:0-24227 GCA_902702795.2 Paramuricea clavata | reverse complement strand
TAGTTGCCGCTGGCACGACAAGCGGTAGATGTGAAATAGTCTAATATCAATAGCCTTTTTGTGTGTTATATGCAAATCAGTCTTAATGATTGCAGAGTTTTATAAAGTTTTGTTGACACTCTATCACATCAGCCACTTGTCGTGCAGGGACAACTAACGACCAAATGGAACCTAGGCTTAACGGAACACTGCATGGCACTGTACTGTTATAGTTCGATTTTGTACATGCAAATGCTGCAAAACCGTGGCTACAAGGTATGCTGAAATCAGGAGTACTTTACATCACAAATCGTGGCTATAACTGTTATGGTATCGCACATTGTGATAAACTTCCATCTCAACGCAAGACGATCTCACAAACTTTGATCTGCAAAACGCTTTTGTAATCAATAAGTCAATTATATGGCATTCCAGTGTACGAGATGGCAAACGTTTCCTGCATATTTTGTGAAAAAGTCAGAAATGCGCGAAACTCCTATTCCTATAAAAAGTGAGTGGTCTATGTTTTGCTATGATCTTACTTACGGACTTATCTATACTCATAGTACAGACCCTTACCATTCAGAAGCCGGTTGTTCAAAGCAGGATTAGCGCTAACCCTGGGTTAAAATGTAACCTGCTGTTTTAGTTTATGTATTTCTGTACGTCTGTATATTTCAAAACGTCGGAGAAGAAAATTATTACTGATCCAGACAAGATTTCTAAAGAAATATTTCCAAATTTATATACAAGCTGTTGGGAAGTTTGCTTTGAATTTTAGGTTAACCAAGCTAATCAGCTTTTGAACAACCGTCCCCAGGATAATCGTTTTACCCTCTGAGCTCGATACATATCTGGAGCGAGAACTCGAGTCCAAAATGTGAAGCCAAGATGGCGGAAATCGAAGAATTATTGAACGTCAATTCCAGTCCCTTTCTATTGTTTTTGTCTGCGCGGTTAACACGAAGCTGGCAAGGAGTGTGCCGAAATTTCGAATTTTGACATCGATTTAAAGAATAATACTATGGTTACAGAATAAGGTACACAGAAGGTCGACTCGAGTAACCGCTGCCACGCCATGATTCATCATCAAAATGCTGACGCCATGGTCCTAGCCAGTGCGCGTTTGAGAGGCATTCCCCCCTGGACATCCGCCATTTTGAATAATATCAGGGGGGTGAATGCCTCTCAAACGCGCACTGGCTAGGACCATCGCGTCAGCATTTGATGACGAATTACGGGTTACGCCAAAATCATAGCAAAATCATAGGAAAAACAAAGAAGTCGACCTTCTGTGTACGTTATTCTGTGCTATGGTTTTATGAACTCATACCTTGTTCAGCGATATGGTCCGTTAGAAAAAGCTGGAAGTAGCTCGGAAAAATTGAATTAAAACTGTTTACGAGGTTCATAGCTATTGGACGTCAATTTCCGCCATATTGGCTTCACACTTCTCATAGGCCGAATGATTGTAGTCCTTGCTCCAGATATATAGAGAGCTCTCTGGTTTTACCTTCAACTTAAACTCGATTTCAGTATGGTAACCAGTCTTCTCGCATTCTATTTTCACCGTTCCACCATATTCCATCGTGAGGGTACCGATAAGTAGACCTGGGAAAGTGAAGTAAACAATTACCTAATACAAAGCCTGAATCAAGCAAGGACGGGAGTGCATGTTTGAGGTAATTCCTTCTTTGCAATAGTTAATCTAGTATATCAACAGCCTGGTTTCCATATCGTCGTAACGGTCGTAAAGATTGAGTCACGATCTTTCTCATCAGCCGAAATACAACATTTTAGAACTGAAAATACATGTAGTGGTTATAACTAGAGAATACTTATGATTTATATGTGGTTTACAGGTATAAATTATTATAAACTGACCGCTGACTCTATTTTTACAACCATTACGATCATATGGAAACCAGGCTATACAGCAGTAACACATCAATATACCTAATTTCCTTAATCCGCAGAAGGATCGGTAACGTATTCACCAATATTGATCCAACAATCATCATATTAAAAACATACTGCCGAGGAACACGTCTGCCTTTGACTACCCCGCTGTGGAGCGGAACGTGTATGTTTGAAGCAGCACATTCCCTGCGATCGTAATTCCTAGTATTTCTACAACTTAAGCCCGGATCAAACGAGAATGAGAGTATTCCAAAGGTCGTAGGTTCGATTCCCACCGTGGCCAGGCATATTTTTCAAGCCTGCCTGGTGCGGATATACACTCAGAGTAACATCATACAAACATCTTAGTCACCTGAGTACATTACACCAGCACAGAAAATATCGAGAATGAGAGTTAAGAGGCGAGAGTTTTCTCAACACTCATGCCTCGGTCAAACGAGAACAAGAGTTGCATGACAGTTGATGAGAGTTGAGAAGCGAGAGTTTTCTCAACACTCATGCCTCGGTCAAACGAGAACAAGAGTTGCATGACAGTTGATGAGAGTTGACTGGATTTTAACGCGCGCGTAGCGAAAACACACAACTCTCATCAAAATTTGAACCGGTTCAAAGTTGATGAAAGTGCATGAAAGTCGATGACAGTTGGCGGTCAAAAGCGAGCGAGAGCTGCAACTCCTCATCAACTCTCAGCCTCGTTTGACCGAGACTTTAAGCCCTTGGTTAGCTGTTCTTAATACTTTCCCGACACTCTCATGTATTCTATTAAAGTGAAAATATAGTTGAAACACTCATCAATCCTTTATTTTGTTACAGCAGTTTTACGTGATACCCATTCACGCCACGCAAAAATATTGATAGCAACAGTTGGTTCTGACATTTAGGCGCGGTCGCTAATTCAATATCAGAAACTGAAGAAAGCCCGCCAAATTCGAGGATTAACAATACGAAGCGCTCGTTTTTGCAGCTTCTGGAGATCATCTGGTAAGTAGGTAGGCAGATGATTTTGGAAAACTGGGCAAGCGTATTCTGTCGGTGGTAAATAGAACTCCCGCAAATAAAACGCATGCTTTGCAGGCTAGATTGCTTGGGATGTTTTCCATTGCTTACGGGAAAAGTTGCGGCGCCACCACGGGGTCTTTAACTACAATGTGACTGCTATGTATTACGGCTTTAAGTACAGTATAATTATAATTTAAATTGTATCACAAGAGGTCAACATTGTGTGTTTTATTTACCAGACACTCACCTTTACAATGAGCATACGGCATGGAGATGACGTAATCTTCACCATGCGGTAATAATGTCAATGTGGCTAAACCATCCATTATGGCTGACGTTGAGTTTCCTTATGACAAATATAAAACAAATTACTAACAACATAAATAAGTCCGCATTCAATAAGCATTATTATTATATATCAATAGTCAAAGTCGCATTTTTCTGGTGTTTTATTGGTTGAGAGCATATCACGTGAGATTAAGCAATTATTGGATGAGGCTGAGCATGATATCAAGAATTATTCAGACCGAGGTCAATGTTATCTGCCGAAGCGAAGCTGAGGCGGATAACATAGACCGAGGTCTGAATAATTCTTGATATCATGCGAAAGCCGAATCCAATAATTGTTTTATTATACATTTAAAGACATGAGAAACGTATAAAACGATTCCTGTTCATGAGGTAGGAAAAGTACAATTTGAATATCAAACACATTGCACAAAGTCAAAGGTCAGCTAAATATTCTATTTTTACTTCTATTTACCCCTTTGTGGCTTTTTTCGTGCTTTCACTCTCCTTATCTGCCAATAATTTGGAGAGTTCACTTTCATTCAGCGAAGCAAATCTGCTGTAGGCAATTGTTTGTTTTTTGTTTTTTTCGCGCGCTTATAGGTTCAAGCTTTTGGCCGCGCAAGGGTTTGGGCACGAGAGAGTCCAATAATTTTTTTTTGGATGCAAGTTCGATCCAAAAAAACAATTATTGGACGCTGATGACGTCATCGGCGGAAAATACGTAATAAATGCCGAATACTGAAAATTAGCCGGTGCTTTCTGACCAATTAGAAACGAGAATACATATTAAATGTATAATAAAATACGTTATCGACCGGCGAATAACAACAAAAAGCACGTGCGCCATCACGTGAAGATGCGACCTTTGGACATGCCTAGTACGTAATTAAAACTTTCGCTTTAAGTAACTGCAGTGTAGCCAGTGTTTAATATAACGTTTTAACCATAAAATATTTCATGTATTTACGTTCGTTTGTTCTTTAATTTGTTGTTTCTTTGACTATTGATATATAATAAAACACTTATTTACTGAGACCTCGGGAAAGCAGTGTGTTTTGTGGACCCTCGACCGTCGATGTTTCCCTCGGCTTCGTCTCCGGAAATATCGACGGTCTCGGGTCCACAAAACACACTGTTTCCCTCGGTCTCAGTAAATAAGTGATAACTGTCTGAACACCATTTCTCAGGCAGTGGCGTAGCTAGCGAAACAGAAGTGAGGGGCGGGGAGGGGGGGGGGGAAGGATTTTGTAGATGGAAATTTTGAGTGTAAATTTTATACATTTAGTAGACCTAACGAGGAGCAGTTGCGAAAAATGCAACTATAGGTCCTCTGGTAGGAAACGAAGCTGCGATTCCGGTGCATACTTTCCTATTACAATATGGAGAAAAATAAATATCCTCACCACTTACCGTAAAATTTGGATTTGGCTAAAATACAACCATTGACGACAAAACCATCCTGTCTATTAGCGACATAAAACCCAGATATCGGAGGATGATGGGATAGCTGTTCCGCCACGAAGAATGTTCTAGTTCCAGTCTCCTGGTGTTTCCAGTAACATCGAAATCTCTCACCAATGATCGGGTTGTACGGCTTCTTCAAACCCTGCGTAGAAAAGTGTTTGTTGTTAGTTAGGATGCTTTCTACAGCACATAGATAAACGATATGCATGAATAGGGAGCTTAATTGTCGTATTCTTGATTTGTCGTATTCTGGCGTATGAAAATTACTGCTGACGCCACAATTCCTCCTCGTTTAGTTCCCAGCAAAATTTGAAATGCAACTATTTTACCCGTGCTTATTCAATTACATACGCCGGAATACGCATCCTACGCGACAACTCGCAGTGTGCAAACGTACCTTAAGCAACCGACGTTGCTGTAGAGGGGACTGTATTAAAAGCTGTGTTTGTGTCAGTTTGTAGTAATCCTCGACACATATGACAAAACATAAGATTCTTAAAGTTTTTTACTTCCTTACACGAGCGCTACGATGCAAAATGCCGCCAAAAATATTTTTTCGGGTGACGTCCGTGTTGAGGAAAACGTCGCTTGCTTAATACGCAATTCCAGCTTTTAGTTTATGCCTGCAGGGGATGATGGGAAGTAAGGTATCATATTGCTGATTATGCTGAAAAAATTCAACAAAAACTACCGAAGCGACCGAAATATTTCAATACAGTCGAACCCCTATTAAGCGGACACCTTTGGGACCTCGCCTAAGTGTCCGCTTAAAAGGGGTGTCCGCTTAAAAGGGGTATATAGAAAAACACAGCAGGAGGCAAAGGTGTGTAATTAGGTGTGTAATTTGAGTATCAAAACAGTAAGAAATATCTAGCAAATAATTAGCATGAAATGAAAAATTCTTTGTGCATAAAAGTTCATTAGAAAATGTATACGTCTCTCACAGTCATATAAAAAAGGAATCGATATAAATTTGCTTTCGAGGCTCACGCAGACGATAGCCCATTATAATGTCATTTACATAAAAATGATGTTGGAAAGTTCTTCCAAACCTCGAAATTGTGCGAATTCTGCCAGCCGCTCGACAACGTTAGGGGCTTCGGAGGAAGATTTAATGACTGGTTCGTTAAGAGACCAGTCAAATTCATCTTTTTTGTTCAGTTCGTTGTCATAATCAGTGATCCGACACATATCTTTCAGTTCCTTGGCAGGCGGCTCACAGTCCTCCGTCCTCGCTCGTCACTTCCTTAATAATCTTAGCTCTGATGTCTTCGCGCCAAGTTGGCGTGTCACTGTCAATGTGCCATGTCAATTGATCTCAATTGTTATTTACTGTCGAATATTGAATACATTTTATCAGACAATCTGTCATCTGTCCGCTTAAGACATGTTGGTTTGCCCATTGGGACCTCAAGTAAGGTGTCCGCGTCCGTTAAAGAGGGGTGCCCGCTTAATAGGGGTTATGATAGTGTTTTATTAAAGAAAACGAATGGGACCTGAGATATGTGTCCGCTTAAAAGAGGTGTCCGCTTAAGAGAGGTGTCCGCTTATAGGGGTTCGACTGTATTTACATGTATAAGCTATCACTCCGTGTTTACACACCATTTTTATTTTTTTCAGCATAATCAGCAATGTGATACCGTACTTCCCCTCGTCCCCTGCACGCATAAACTAAAAGCTGGAATTGCCTATTAAGCTCATTAATAGACATAAAATAACGCGAGTTTCGTGCAGAAAAGTATTCTAGGTCCTATAGTTAGATCCTGGTTAGATCTAATAAATGTACAAAAACTGCACTCAAAATTTTCATCTACCATCTCTTCAACTAATAATCTTCATCTACCATCTCTTCAACTAATAATCTTCATCTACCATCTCTTCAACTAATAATCTGGGTTAAATACGTGCATGATCCTGCTTGTGACGTAACATGCATATTCACAATAATCCAAGATAGCAGGCAGATCACTGATTTATGATCATCATTTTGGTCAAAATACTAAACAACATTTGAAGAAGCTGTAAAACGTTTCCCCCATAATTTTAAAAGTTCTTTCAAATTAGACAAATTTTCATTGCCATATCCCATGAATACAGAAATAATTTATCCCGGCCAACAGGGCTCATATAAACACACAGGCCATTAAAATGTGGATGTACCTTTGGTTTCTTGTAAAATCCAGAAAGATACCATTTCACAACTTGCTTCATTCTGTCATAAGGACTTTCCTGTTTCACTGCGCTGCAAGAAAAATGGTGATCAACGATTATTAAGGGACCGGTCATTATTTATGGCAGGGGGTGGCACCGAAGAGAAAAGGGTTGGGTAAACAAAATTCTGAGTGAGTAAAAGGTTGGGTAAATGAAAAACAAAACAACTCAAGGGTTGGGTAATAATCATTTCCAAAGCATGACTCACTGAAATATTGGAGACTAAAAAGCAATGTCAACAGTCATATGTCAATACAATATGTGAATCAATCAGAGTCACTATCTTGATCACTGTTTTTCAATTTGTTGGGAGACAAATAGTGCATGTCTCCAAAGAAAGTACATGTGCAGACAACATGAAACTTTAGTCTGCAAAAAAATTCACAATCCGTTATCAAACTCATGTCACAGAAGTGGCAAGGGACATGTGTGACAACTGAATGGTATCTTTTTGTAAAATTTTTGGCCAGGGGTGGGTATTTATTTTTTAATTGATACTTGAGGTGGGGTAATCAAATTTTTTACTTTTTAATGGTTGGGTCAACAAAAATTTTGCCACGAAAAACATTTCTCTTCGGTGCCACCCCCCCACCATAAATAATGACCGGTCCCTAAATACGAAAGAAAATTAGAAAAACATTTGGATAAACCTGAAAGGGGCTTCGATGGCAGAGCAAGCGTCTTACACCTCTGAGATCGTGCATGGTTTGATTCTCTCGTTGCCTTCTCACGTGAAAAGAGTCGGTCAACTCTCTGCCCAAAGTCGTGGGTTTTCTCCGGGTGCTCCGGTTTCCTCCCACACAGAACGTTGACAGGATGGGTTAGGATAAGCACAGTTACAAAAGTAGTATCACAATAGACAATTCCCATTGTAGACTAATTTAAAACTAGGCAAGAAGATGCAAATAAATCACCACAGCTAGAAAGAGAATACTAAAATGAGTAAAATTGCAAAGTTTGCTTGCGAGATGTTGTAAAATGCGGAAAATATAGCCTTGCAAAGTTTGCAAATTTTGTATACAAAAGTATTGCGTGCGGAAATTGCTACCATTTTCGGCCCAAATGTGGTAGCAATTTCCGCACGCAATACAAAAGTATACAAAATTTGCGAACTTTGCAATGCTATATTTTCCGCATTTTACAACATTTCGCAACCGAACTTTGCAATTTTACTAATTTTAGTATGCTCTTTCCGGGAATATACTTTTTTTGACAAGATAAAAAATAGTCTATAATGGGAATTGTCTATTGTTGTAAAAGATAAAATAGTCTAGGCTAAATATGTAATCAGGTAAGTCTAATACTAGATGGAAGCGCATTTGATCATAAAAAAGATGGCCTAAAGAACACCATGACCTAAGTGGCGGACATTTCGCAAAATATTGGTGCAAGATAATTATTCTGTGCCTCCTCAGTTCTTTATAGTAAACATTTTTGGCTTAAATTTCGTGCAGTTTTGCTTCAATAATAGCCCATCAAGGATTTAATGATGTAAATCATTGTTACAGCTTTGTTGCATAGTTCATCAGTATTCAGTCAAAAAATATCAGAATTATGCGTGATCTTCTCCAGAGGCCTCAAAATACCGCTCATCATCACTGGTGAGTTATGAAATTTATCGGTCACAGCAGCTTTCGCCTGTCAGCTTTCGCCGCATTTGATAATTATTCTGAAGTAACTTTCTTGGCGAGAATAACGAGAAAAAATTACAAATGTTGAAGAGAAAAATTCGTGTATTACGAAGTTTTGTACATTCACAAGAATATTTCGTATTTGAATGGTAACAAACAAAACAGTTGTTTCCCATAACATATCTGAGCCACACAGTTTCAGTGAAACTCCATTGGACATGCTTGTCCGGTAAGCGATAATATATTTGCTGGTCAAACTGAAATATTTACCTATCAATGACCGGCAGTTATTTCGAGGCCTGGGGCCGGTTGTACGAGGATCTATCCACCGGATAGAGATTTTTTCAGCCTTTGTAAAATGCTTGAAAAACTGTGAAACGACGAATATAGACGACACAAGCAGAAGTATAACTTATAAATTCCACATACATATAACTTTATTTCATAATGCAGGTTAAATACTTATGTCACCTAAAAGCTGATGTGAACCTGCGAAACTAAAGTAATATAAAATTTACAAAATCATACCTATTTAAAAATATTTGAAGTCTTTAGTATTCTTGTTGTTATTTACAGCTGCTTCTTTAAGAAAATTTATACTATCTAAGTTTGGACTATTCCTAATTTTAGTTTTAAATGTGATTTTATTAACTATCGCCTTAGTGTCATTATCAAGTTGGTTCCATATAGGACCTCTGTACCGTAAAGATGTCCTTCCTTTTTCGGTTTTACACCTAACCACATTAAACTTCTGTTTTCGTCTTCCTACTCTCGCAGTCCGTGTGAATAGGTTTTGCAAATCCTGTGGAACATTCATATAATATACATCATGCATTAAAGTCAAGATACGCTTTTTATATATATATATATATATATATATATATATATATATATATATATATATATATATATATATATATATATATATATATATATATATATATATATCACCTATAGGTTTCCAATCTACTTGTTCTACTATTTGTTCTAGTATTTATTACTAAACTTTAATACGAGTTTTACCATTCAACGACTGATTTAACAAAGCTTGAAAAAATCACTATCCGGTGGATAGCGCTATCCGGCCTTCGTACAACCAACCCCTGTTTAAAATGCTCGAAAGAATGACACTGCTGCTTGTAACGTCAAAGTGCATACAGTAGAAACATTATCAGACTTACTTGGAAAGGATATCAGCATGATAATAAAAATCTGATAATTTATCAAGAAATGATCTCGGTTCAAGGATAAATGTTGGCAGCACAACTTTGGACAAGTCCATACCAGGTTTAACCTAAAAAGCCAAATACATAAAAAAAACATGAAGCAGTCGAATAACATATACGCTGTTCGGGTGTGGTATGTCAAGTTACGAATCAGGATTAGGCGTGTTTCCACTTAGCCGGGTTAAACTTACCCTAAACGCCCATTTCCACTCATGAAAATTTTCCGCAGAAAGAAAATTGTGTAAAAGTTGATTGGCTGACACAAACTTTCCGAGGGAAAAAATTTTGAAGTTGAAAATTTTCAACTTTTAACAATGACAATTTGGGAAAAATTTCTGTCCGTGGAAATTTTTCTTGAGCGGAAATGGGCCTTTACTCTTCATAGTGTAAATCGGGCAATAGATTATCGCTGGGTGCCAGTGGAGGTAACGAAGAATACCAACCACGAACTTATGAACAACAGCGATCGAACGTAAAACAGAAATGACGAGTAAAATGTCTGCCAAAATAATAGGAATAAATGTATGGGAAAGGAAACGGAATTTCACTGCTTTTTTCTTGTGGCAAGAAGAAGTTATACTGAGTTTACACTCTCGTCCTTTTCTTTAAACTTTTTGCTAGAGCTTTGCGAAGGCAATACTATTTCCAGTCTTTTGAATACAAGCATGCAGTAAATACATGCGGACGTTTGATCCAGGTTTTAAACTTGTGTAGGTGCATCCTCGTAACCCAGAGCATGAGAGAAAATAGCCTGGGTACAAGGTTGTGTAGGTGATGCAACTATACATAAAAATATAAACAGAAAAATTTTATAGTTTCAGTTGCTTGTACAGTATCATCTACACAAGTTGCCAGTCTATAGAGTATGGACATGTCCCAGAAATACACCATTCTGCTGAATGCAAATTTTTGCAGTCCTCGCTGCCGCTGGGGGCATTAATCGGCCTCATTCCTTATTCCGGCCTTCTTAGGTTAAAATGTGGCCGAGTATATGATGTTTTGCTCCAGAGAGGACTGAAAGTAGAAACTATTTGCACTGGCAAAATGGTGTATTAGCAAAAATTGTTTTTCATACATGCTGCACAAAAAAGATGAAATGACTATACCTGTTTCATCAGACTCCATAAAATACTCTTCCCCTCATCTTCCATATCCTCGGTCGCCTCCCCTGACTTAATACGGATGAGAAAAATATTAATAGTTGGGAAAATTTAATGGTTAATGCCACATCAGGGATCCAATTCATGCTAGCGGCCATTTTATGGGCTTAGTTTACTCTAGATCCAGAATAGGAGGGCCTGTTCGTAACCTCATTTGAGCCCAACCGGGAAACGTTTCAAATAAAAGAATGGATTTGAGGGGGGAGGAACCTCCCCCCCCCACCCACCATTCTTCTTTTCTTACCTCCCCAAGATATTCAGGTTCATTTTCTTCCATGTATGTTGATTCAATAAGCGGTCCATCATCACCTTCATCTAGGGAAAAACCAGTACCTAACTTACAAAACTTTGGTTCCTTTTTACAGTCCGAATATATCAGTACTCTGTCACATCATTGCAGAATTACTGACTATACATAGTCGATTCTTATCTTGCCAGAGTGTAAAAAACCCCTATAATTCAAAGTATAAATATCGGAATTCGTTACCTAATCTACAACGGTCAGTGCTAGTGTAGGTAGTGCGAATAATAAGAAAAGTTCGGATTGAATAAGGATTCAACCACCTGAAAAATACAAGGAGAACTTCGATGTTTCGAAGTCAGTTGCCTTCGTCGGAAAGATACGGCCTTCGCTCGAAACGTCGAAGTTCTCCTTGTTATTTTTCAGCAGGGTTCGTACATGTCAGGAAGAGTCAAATTCAAGGACTTTTCAAGGACATTCAAGGCCATATATCAGCAAATTCAAGGACTAAATATATACTGAAGAGAAGGCGTTAGAAATCAGCAAAATCAGACGTTGAATTGTTCAAAACGTAACTTTATAATGAGGTCAGATATGAACATGCAAAATCAGTTCAACAAAATGTCTATCTTGAATGTCAAACAATTTCAAAAAATATCCAAAAACTAAAGCAAGAAGAATTCAAGGACATTCAAGGCCTTGCATTTTTGTTTTCAAATTCAAGGACATTCAAGGACTTTCAAGTTTTGTACGAACCCTGTTTCAGGTAGTTGCATTCCTATCAATCCCAAGCTCTTTTATCTAATCTATCCCTATACTTACTGGCGAATCAGTTATTGTGGCTACATACATATCACTGTACCTTTAATTTCTTGATCCTCAACAATTTCGTCTTCAGAATCGGATTTGTCCTGTCAGAAAGTCATATGATAAAACAATATGCAGGCAATGATCGATGTACTATAGCGTTATTGGGTTACATACATGTAAGTCTTATAATATAATTTAGCGGTTGGTTATATAATGATAAGCGTTATAAGGGTTTACAGTCAAAAATATTTATTTGCTCGACCCTGGTACTTCAGAATAACCTACCATAGCGTCATTACTCATTTCATCAATATCTCGTTCACCATTGCCAAGATGACCAATGGCTGGAATAAAAGGAAAATAATATACTTACAAAATTATAACTACAGCATATCATTTATAAAATATCAACTAATATGTAACACAAGAACGTCTAGAACTAAGTTGTGTTCCAAAAATTATAGGACTAATTATATAGGTGTTGCTATATCACTGACTGAACTAGCCTGCGAACAGGCTCTCAAGCTGAATTGAGAGCCTGCATCGATGACTAATGAATTTGAATATCTGCCCCGTAACGTTCGTTTTTCCAAATATGGAATGTCTATCCTTATATGGTGCTGTTTACAACTTTCGTGCAAACTAAATTTAGACCATGCAAACTAAATTTAGACCGTACAGTTTATACTGTTTTTCGAAATATAAGATATTGAAGCATTAAGTTTAAATTTTTTAAATACTGTTTTCTCAAAACAGAACATTTCGTGCTTTGAGATAAGATGGCCAAGACCAATTTAATCAGTTAATGTGTTTTTTGTGCATAGTGCTTCAGCAGTTGACATATTTAGAGCTCAGCGGAATAATATAAATTATAGCATCTGACCAATGAGAATTTCGCGTCACGATTTGAGACGCAGATATTCAAATTCATTAGTCATCGATGCAGGCTCTCAATTCAGCTTGAGAGCCTGTTCGCAGGCTATGACTGACCAGGAAACCAGCTATGGCTCCTTAACGAGCTACACAGAAAATTTCATATTTGGATTTCATAAATTGCCACTTAATATTCCTTCAGTGTGGATATAATGATATAAATGAGCCCTTATGGCATCATTTTAGACTAAAATTTCATTTAATGCATACAAAAGGACAATAATATTGCCGTGATTTATAGACAATGTTATATAATAGTTGAATTGCATGCTAAACAATCCAGTCATGTACAGGACTTTCATAATATTTTAAGTGGCCACGGTGAAAAAGGTTGTCCAGAATGAAGAAATCATTCTACAAATCAAATAATATTTGATGGAATTACACGCTGCATGCTCATTATTTTTGTCCACGTTCTTTTGCTTAATGGAACACTGGCCATAGCTGAACTTATTTAACAATGATTAAGGTTCTTCTTCAAAAAAGTGGACGATAAATGCGGTTCAGAAAATTAAAACAGCAAAAATTTTGAAGCAAAAGATTGCATTGCTGTTTTATTTCAACTTGTTCCTTAGTTAGTAGTTACAAATCCCCTAGTTCTCACTATTTTCTTGTCATTGTTTTAAGATGTGAAAAGATTTATAGTGTACGTCTTGTTATATATGTCAAAGACCAGCGATAAATCTCGTGGCCCTGCGTGTATACGGAGAGTGATGTTTCATAAGATGCATATATACATGAAACAATGACTGGAGTGTCTCAGAAGAGTGCCGTTACGAAACAAGCAGCAGTATGCTTTACTGTACCTTGCGCTGTTTCCTCTTCTCGGTCTTCAGATGAAGTCAATTTACCATAAAGGTCACTCACCCTACAATTTACAATGCACAGAATGTTTCAGTTATATTACTAAAGGCAAACAATTTTATGGTTCAAGATGGCTCATATAGCCCATGTACAACTTGAGTTTCTATAGTAATACTGTAAATAGAGAAGCATCTTTCCGTGTTGATATCTGCATTGGGCCATTCCATTTAATATAGGCACCCCTCCTATTGAGGGGTCCCTTCATAATCCCCTTAGGATATAAACAATTTAGAACCCCCTTGGATGCGATTTTTGGAAGTTACCTCATGGATATCTTTATACCCCCTTTAGGATATCGTTTTCACTAAAACACCCAATTTTGGCTATTTTTTGGAAAATCTCTTAAGCTACCCTCTAGGAAAATTTAAGGTAAAAAACCCCTCCCCTCATAGGATATCCAGACCCCCCAATAAAGGGGGCTGCCTATATTAAATTGGAATGGCCCATTATATCAACACCAGTGGAAATTGGGAAAACGAAAACAGAAACACACAATTTCGAGTTTTCTCAATTTCCACGAGTCGGTGATATAACTCTATATCAATACGGAAAATGTTTTATATTGTTTTTATAATAGAGCACAAAGAAATATAAAGAAAGAAATTTTCTGTGTTGACATTGAATTATGTCAACACGGCTCTTAGCCAATCAGCGTTCAGAATTTACAAATGCTATAATTATAAAATATGTCGTATTGGAAGGATATAAGAACGGATTGCGTACGAGTCAAGACTATTATTGGGGAATCAAAAGTGAAAATAAAAGACGTTTAGGTCGGAAAATCGAAGGTGCCCAAACTGAGTTTTCATTGTATTCATTCTGAGCGGTAGTGTACTAGAAATCAGCCTACTCACATTCCTTTATTGTCTCTATGCATATTGTACGCCTGCTTATGTGAAACTTCCAAAGCATCCAACCAACATTTGCCTAGAATGATCAAAAAGAAGATTTAAATAAGAAGATTTCAATATCTTTATTCAAAACATTGCAGAATTACTGAACTGAAGTCTTCTCGTGATGTCGAAAAAACGTTGCTTGCTTAAGTTCTCTATTATGTTTATAGAGAATGTTTTAGTTTTAATAAGCTTTCGTACATCATTATACAAGGAGTTAAACAACAGAGCAAGCTGCAATCAAGGTTTAACTCCATAATTACAAATTAATCAGTTAGAAATACAAACTTAGATAATAAATAACCTTAACATATTGACAAACTAGACGTATTAGACATACTGCAACATTTAAAGCACTGACTAGTCCATGTTCTGAATGCATCCACATCAAATATATTTGACAATGGCCAAAAAAAATTTCTTTTAATGGGAATCGCAAGGATGGAGCGCACGTTTCATACTCACAAATGACTGAGGCGAGAACGGACAGAACAACGTAAGTTGACTGAGAAGCTAAGAAAAAGGAGTCTGACATGGTTCGAACATGTACTGTAGTAAGAATGAACAATTAACATCTGCCGAAGATTACAAAGTGGAGAGCAAGGTGCACAGAACCAACACGCAATTCCAGCTTTTAATTTATGCGCGCAGGGGGTGACGGGAGTCATATTGCTGATTATGCTGAAAAATTTCAATAAAAACTGCCGAAACAACCGAACCTTTCAAGTATAACAGGGTGTTAGCTACAGTAAAAAATTCCGCGTTAAACTCGGTTTTCCCAATTGCCTTGAGGTCGCAATTTCCCAATTTGGGTCAGCCAAAAAATAGTTATAGAAATTCAATGTTGTTAACACGCCATTAAAAACATGTTTACAATTACATTTCCTCGAAATTACTCCCAAAATGCGGGAAATGCCATTTCAAAGACACAGAAATTTTAAAAATCGAGAGGGGGCAACCGCATGCCCCCAGACCCACAAGGAAATGCCCGGCTTTAGGCTAAAATAAATTTCTCAATTTCAGGTAAACGCGGATTTTTTTTACTTCTGGCTAACACCCTGTATAAGCTATCACTCCGTGTTTACACGACCACCATTTCTATTTCTTTCAGCATAATCAGCAATATGATACCTTACTTCCCATCGTCCCCTGCACGCATAAACTAAAAGCTGGAATTGCGTATTGTGAAACTTCGTGTCTCCATTCCTGGAGAATGTACTTTGTGGAGATGGTCAATGATCGAATGGAGCTTAAGTCTGCATTCCAGCAAGGCGTTTTTCATACGTTTGTACATAGGCACGGAAAACTTTCTTTCTAAAGTTTATATAAGTGCTAATACGGATTTCACCGAACTGTGGCACTGTAGCAAAAATTCATATCGCTGTCACTCCCACATACATCTTGGCCACACCTACATATTTTTGAAAGTTTGAAATTCTAATTTTAAACAGCCAATCCCGTTCCTGGTAAAAATTTCTATAAAATGTTGATTGGCGGTTAAAAATCGGAATTGTAAACATGCAAAAATATGTGGGTGTGGTTATAGACAATTGTGGGAGTGAGAGCGATATGTATTTTTGCTACAATGCCACAGTTCGGTGAGATCCGTAATAATCACCCCAGAAAATAACATAAAATCGAACAGAAAATTAAAAGCACAAGTCCTTAAATCACAAGTAACATTTATTACCATTAATAATTTGAACTTTTCCGTAAGTATATGTACGAAAGAAAACGCAACTGAAATGCAGCCTTTAGCAACAATTCAAAAAACTGTTATCTTACACCTGGAATTAATGGCTAGATCCCCATAATTTTTGGAGTTGTTATAGCCGATAACTCCAGGTTTAGATAGCTAGCTGCACACGATTTTTTACATTGTTAGCCAGTAACTCCAGGTTTAGATGCCTACAGTAACTCCATGGTTTAGATACCTTAGATTTTGAATTGGTTAGCTACTGTACAGCAGTAACTCTACATGGGTAGGTTTGGAAAGGCAGCTTTACTGCCTTCATGTGACTTTACAGTTGGCTGTAACTCTTTATATAGTTTTGAAGTTCTCAATTTGGAGTTATTGCGAAATTCACGGAACTGTGGAATCGCATCAAAAATTCGTATCGCCGTCACTCCCAAAAACGTCTACAACCACGCCTACATATTTTTGCATGTTTACAATTCTAATTTTAAACAGCCAATCGACGTTTAATTGTAATTTCCGTCGGAAAAAAATTTTGAAGTTGAAAATTTTCACCTTTTAACAATGACATTTTCGGAAAATTTTTTGTCCGTGGAAAATTTTCTTGAGTGGAAATGAACCTTTACAGGTCTTTACACTATGGTGGTAGCGTCTTTCCATGCCTCCCTAACTTCTACAGCCATGCATGTACAGTATGTTTCTACATTGCTGCAGTTCAGACGAAAGCATCGCAAGTTCTCTCATATGAGGTAATCACTATACGGTATATAGATGGCTAAGAGAAATTACTCACCATCAGATTCTGAAGCAGCTCTCAGAATTAAGTGATCTTTTGGTAAAGGAATACCAACCAAAGCCCCTGCAATTTCACCTCGCGGACCCTGCAAGGATTAAAACGCAAGGAGTTATAAAAATTATACTTGCACTTGTACTTACGTTTCTCATTTTATTCAGTTAAAATATTATGGTTGATTAGTGGAAATAATTACTGTGTTAAAAGATTTTTATAAATAAATAAATGGGTCGGTTGTACGAAGGTTGGATAGCGCAATCCAGTGGATAGTGATATTTTCAGCCGTTGTAAAAATACTTGAAAAACTTTAAAACTACAAAATATGGACCCGAAAAATAAACAAAAAATGCCTCAACTTATAAATACTAATGTATAATCTGGGTTATACCATCAACGGTCGTGGATATCCACGTGGTATCAAAAGAAGATCGTGGTATCCTGCCGTCGTGCAGCCGACTCCATGCAGACACACTATAGCGGCTCATGTTTTTTCCTGGGTCTCACCTTTGTAGCCCAAATGTAATTTTGTAAAGGATGGTAAATTTTAAAACAGAATCCTTCCTTCTTTGATGGCCGTTCAATGACTTCGCAACCATTCAAAATGACGGTACCAACCCACTGCTCCTCCTGACAAACATATTAAAATGTAAGGAATTAATTTCAAACAATTTCGCGGTCAAAGCAACCTGTCCGGCTGTCCTCGTTGCCTCAACACAGTAAATCAGCTAATACGCATTAGCGCGTATACTCAGGAGGTGGATAGTGCTTTTCGCGAAATTTGATTGGTTGCTCAACTCGGGATATTCAATAGACCTTATGCATAATGACATCACAAGGCTTAATCACGCGAGGAATGCTGGTGTTAGTAGTCATCGCGCGGGAAAATTAAACAATTCAAAATGTATCGACATGAATTTTCCAGTATCGAATTTTCCAGAATCCAGTATCGACATGCATTTTCCCGGGCGATGACTACCAAGACCAGCATTCCTGGCGGGCATCAAGCCTTGTGATGTCATTATGCATAAGGTCTATTCACGTACGGAACAAACCAAAATGTCTCCGGGTGGCGCAAAAAAATCCACCCCCCCTCCCCCCCCCTCTTTGACTCATTGTAATTAAGAAACTGAAAAATCTATCTTATACAAATAAAATGTATTGAACGTAGTTATGTCTAACTTAAATTTTGATGTATATGCCTTGCATATTTCTATAAAATATTAGCCGAGATATAGGTGTTTACACTCAAGGTAGCGTTTTTGGAAGAAGCGAAAAATGGTCTATTAATTTGCATTATGGTTCTACCATTTTTCGCTTCTTCCGTTTAAACGGCTATATCTCGGCTAATATTCTATGGAAATGTTCAAGGCATACATCAAAATTTAATTAAAAGATTAAACGTTCTCTGACTAATATTATTTATTAATACGAGCTTTCGGCTACCAGTCTGTAGCCTTCGACGGGTGATAGATTAATGACAAAAGGACGCTATAACTATATTAAGAAATGTAAAATGATACTTGTGATGTTACTCTGAGTGATCCACACCGGGCAAGCTTGAAAAATATGCCTGGCCACGGTGGGAATCGAACCTACGACCTTTGGAATACTAGCCCAATGCTCTGCCAACTGAGCTACGCGGTCTGGTCGGTTCGAGTATGTGATATTTCGGAACTGAGTCTAGTTCCTTCGATATCGATATACACTCAGAGTAACATCACAAGCATCATATTCACCTGAGTACACCAACACAGAAAACATTTCAAATGTAAAATGATATACCTAAAATACTATTATTAACTATGCTACAAATATATATGAAATATAATATGTAGTGGAGATATTATGTTCATATATAGCATAGTTAATAACAGTATTTTAGGTATATTATTTGTTAATATAGTTATAGCGTCCTTTTGTCATTAATCTATCACCCGTCGAAGGCTACAAACTGGTAGCCGAAAGCTCGTATTAATAAATAATATTTAGTCAGAGAACGTCTAATCTTTTAATATGTTTAATCCTGGCTAAACATCTTCTATATTTTCTACCGAAATTTAAGTTAGACATTACTGCGTTCAATATACTTTATTTGAATAAAATGGCTTCTTTAGTTTTTTTAATTAAAATAAGTCAAAGAGGCGGAACATTTTTTTTGCACCACCCAGTCTTATTCTGTGACTCAGAATAAACTGGTAAAGAGTAACAACTAGTGGAAAATGAAAGTGGACATTGGATGTTATACTTTTGGCAATCTGGTCGCTGAACATCATTAACCCCTTGACACTAGGCGTTTCCATAAATGCTAATAGAGGGACTGGATGGCATGGAGAACAAAGGGTGTTTCAAAACAATGAAAACCAATGGAACGTTCCAACCACTGTATTATAACTGGATGGCGAATTTTCCATGACAGCCCGAGCGATTCAATATTCAGGCCTACCTTATCATTTCTGTAAATGATGAGGGCACCAGGTTTCACTAAACACCAAAATCTTGCCCAGTTCTTTAAAGTTCCTCTGATCTATATACAAACACAAGTAGACAATTTGAAGAGTTACAGTTGTGTTTCAAGTTATTCTCTAAGGAACACTTTGAGGAAGCTTGCAGTTCCTTTTCCACGCACTATACTGTAACTACTTTGAAAGAATTCCTTCAGTTATAGTGGTGCGGTGGCATAGAACAGCCCCCCCCCCCTGCAGAATTAAGGCTGAATATAAATCTGAATATTTCCCACTCAGCATGCAGCAGATTTATTCTCTATTATAACAATTTTTAATCTTTAGCACGCCACTCATATCATGTAAAGCAGATTTATTTTCTTGTTATCTATTTTATATTATGTAAATAATTGCAATATAGTTTAGTTTAAAATAATTAAGTACTTTTTGTTAATAGTTATTCTGACGAGCTTATACCGTAGGTACATAAATTATACCAATACTGTACTCGCCAGGGAGAATAATACAACACAAATTCTAATCTGGACTATATTCATGGTGCATAATACAGGTGTACTAATAGGTACTATACTGTATTTACAACATGAGCGGCCGTGTTGTATTGGATATTGTACATGGCTTGTGAAACTTACGCCTTGATGAATGATACTTGGTGTTAAAATTGAACTTAGGGGCCGATTACATGGAGCATTTTCAACCCCGGGGTTGAACTCAGCCCTGTTGACCGGGTTGAAATTTCAGCCCTGTCTGTAATACAAAACTCTATCAAAATCACACGCGCTATTACATGACAAAATTTTCAACCCAGGGCTGAGTTCAACCCCGGGGTAGAAATTTCAACCCTGCTTCAGCTAGTAGGGTTGAAATTTCAACACTGGGTTGAACATTTTCTCATGTAATCGTTTCAACCCAGGGCTGAAATTATTCGAGCATGCGTGGTAGTGACTATTTATTACAAGAAAACAAAATGGAGACTATGGAGCCACTTTTTTACTTCCGGGAATCAATGTCGGGAACGTATAGCATTTCAACCCCGGGGTTGAAAACGTCCATGTCATCACAAAAAATTTCAACCCAGTTAGCAGGGCTGAGTTCAACCCCGGTGACCGGTGATTGAAAGTGCTCCCTGTAATCGGCCCCTTGAAGATTTTGTAAACGGACATATCTGTGGAAGGAGAGTGCGTGCAACTATTAAGGGAATACCAAACGGTTTTCCGTTCAGGATATATAGCGTCATCCATGCACGCGGGATATTGCGAGGCTTTTGGAAAGCGTAAAAATACACCAGCCGCAGGCGAACAGCACAACAAAAAAATATTGAGACTGACCTTTAACCAGGATGACAATATTATAACAGCAGGATCAAGCAAAGCGCTGGTTACTTTCTTTGCCATACGTCTTTTTTCATGTTTGTAACTCTTCTTCATTTCCTACATCAGTACAAATACTCAATCAATATTAACTGAGTGGGAAAATAGGTTTAAAAGTTAAAACACGTGGCTGAATGAGCATGATTAACTATCTAAATAAGTAAAATGCTATTCGAAGATCAGTCGGTCCTAAGCGGCTGTTTACAACATCACGTTTTGCTGGAAAGGGATTGAAGGCGGGATGATGTTAATGTATTGACATACAGTATGTCTCTGGATCTAAACGTACGGTCTAACAGCGAAAAATCAAACACAGAAACGTTTTTGATCAGGTCCAATAGCATTACGTTTTCGACTATTCTGAAATCTATCACTCCGAAAAGTATGCAGTTTTGCAGAATTTTGAACCGTGACTTATCTTGATACATATCAAAGCTGAAAATAAAGCATACTGCATGAACAGGCCTGAAAAAAGTGACTTCTGACCACTGGGACAGAACAAAATATTCCTTCCAATATTCAGGCATGTGGCTAACTGGGCAAGAACAGAAAACGAAGCAAACAGTTGCTTGATCGAGTCAACCTAAATGAACTTATTTATTTACATTGTTTAAAGTTGTGTAATCAAACTTGTGCATCCTTGCTCTCAAGCCTTTGTTGATCTCACATTTGCACTGCAATTTAGTTCATCCTTTTCTTACTCCATTTACTTAATATTTGTTTGTGTGTTCGTTTGTTTCTTTTTCATTCATTTTTTCTTTCCTTCTTTCATTCTTTCTCTCTCCATCCAAAATTTTTCTGGCAACTTAAAAATTTTCTGGGACAAAATGGCTCAGTGGTCGGATACTTTTTCCACCCCTGATATCGAGGGTAAAGCCCTTTTCCATGGCATACGTTATTAGTGCATCTACTGCAAGTACTGCGTAGCGTTTCCTAGCTACAGACCACTTCTAGCGAGTCTTAGGATGAGCTCATACATGGCATTTGGAAAACAACGCGGAACGCGGTGAGTGTAAAAGGAGGAATATTCGTGCGCACAAGGAACGAGTGCGGAATAAATTTTGAGACGTTTTTGAAACTGTAACAGTAATAATCTTGAACCCTAACCTTTAACCCGATCCTAACCATGACCGCAGTCATTCCGGACGATCAGCCCGCCCAGCTCAGTAATGAACTCCAGTGGTTTTCAATGCATATAAATTTTGCTACGGGCCAATATAAGTGCAATGGGTCTACCGAGCTTGCCGTGTACTACAAATTAAGACAAAACATACCTTTAGGGAAACCTTACGATCAAATTTTGGCGATCTATCGGGCTAAAAATAAAAAAAGATGAAACACATACAAATTAGTCATTCTTCAACACACTCGATGATAACATTCTCTAAGTATTATGACAATGCTAGCCTGCGACTATAGTATAGGCTTTCTGTGCTGAGTGCTGTGATAATCAGCACACCGCAGAACATACCATATATGTACCAATGATGACCTGCGTCTCACAAAATGTTTGCACGTAATGTAAACTTTCGATGCAGTGAATGTAAAGCTTCAACTTTATACAGAGTACTGTATTAACATCATTTTAGACAATTTACTCGATTCTGATTGGTTAAATAAACGAATAAACACTAATCGCACAGGTGTGCCGATTGAAGATTAATCGGCACGAACACGAGCCCGCGTGCACTCCGCGCTCACGCGAGTGCAGAGATTTAAACAAAAAATCTAAACAAACAACGTGAAAATTGATATTTTCTGAGCTCTTATTTTGCAATAAGTTCTTATTTATGTTATAAGAATTATTATTAGCATGACAAAATTACTGGATGCTGATTGGTTGAGAGGAGTACAGTGATTTTCCCAAAACTAATAAAATGGCGGAAAGGTATTTTAAACACATGCGTGAAATGAAATTGCCCTAGAGGAACTATTGATGAAAATACGAACAAAAGCACCAAATGTTGCTTTAACAAAAGAACTAAATGAAAATACGGACAAAAGCACCAAATTTTGGTTGAAAGTCTGGCAGGACTGGGCTTTGGCGAGAGAATATATATGGTGTTAACATTGAGAAGTATCCAATTTTTCATGCTAATAATAAACAAGTAATGGGGGCGAGCGAGTCCAATTTGGCAAATTTCCAAACATCACGAGTACTATTAATCCATAATTGTACGAGCAACAACGCATGATTACCTATACTAATAAATATTTCGCCAAACACGCGTGCGATTTTTCATTAATACTTCTCGCACCATGTAATTTCCTATACTAATGTCACCTGACGTCAGCCTAAGACCTAGGCCTTCTATTTTTATTATTTTTTAATATTCAGCGCTTTTTCACATGAGAAGACTGGGACCTAGGCGATACCATGGCGATACTTACCAAATGCTAGCCCGAAATTGACCAAACCTGCCAAAGCCAGCCGAGTAAAGGCCTGGGTCTAGGCTGACATGACGGCTCTTATCGACATCGATCAATTATGAACGATTGTTAAAAACAAGTCAAATAACGTCATCAGTTTGCACGTAAATTGGCATGAACACCCTCAAATGGCTTTCATGCTCAAAAAGCCAGTAAAAAATCCTAATTTAACGCATCACTTAAATCATTTTATCACAAAAGAGGATACATTTCAACTTACTAAGCTGTTCATGGCAATCACTACAACGTAGAACGGCAAAAATGTCACCGTAAAGGTCGGAGTGACACCGTCTTTCGTGAACATTCGACAATGATTCGGGAGAGAACATTTACGGGTTTTAGGGTTTTAATATATTCTGTAATGTGATCTACATTTTTTGTTTACACTTTGTTTCGACTAAATCCATTCGATTGGCTTATTTTCTGTCACGTGATCGCTTTTGCATTCACTAGTATAAAAGATCATGCAATTTTCTGGACCATCGCTACTAACTTCCCGACGAAGGGCTTTCGCTAAAAACGTCGAAGTTCTCCTTGTACTTTTCAGGTAGTTGTGTCCCTACCTATCTGAAGTTTTCTTCTAAATGATAAGTCTATGTGGTCTACACGGTCTAAAATGACCCACTGATGTAAATGTTTTTTCCCCAAACGTTAATATACAGCACTTGAGGCAAAGCAACTTACTGGTTGTAGGGATCTCCTTCCTGCTCCTCGTGTTGGCGACGACTTTGAATCATTTCTGACAAAATTTTTCTCTCCATTTTCCTCTCCTGAAATATTTGTATATAGAAAAAAATAATTAAAAATACTGTGAAGTACTCGTAAATGCTGTCATCAGTTATGGCTGGACTATC